>RJWH01000478.1:141243-360212 GCA_004363575.1 Solenodon paradoxus | reverse complement strand
TTATTTGAACTCTAACAATGATAATTTTCTGGAGGTCAGTGACTCATGTTCGGGACTTTTTGTTTGTCTGGCTCTTTTCTGCTCAAATGGCCAATCAGGAAAGAGATGGAAGATGACCCTGTCCGTGTCTATTTCCACCACTTTACCTTTTCTCACAAACGCCTGCCATGTTGGTGTTTTCTGTTAGTTTGCTAATGGGGTGTGTGCCACAGACTTAGCAACAGAACTTTTAAATTCAGTTGTAGGTGGTTTGATAATCACTGAAGGTTTTTAATGGCTCGTTTTCCCAGGGGAATAAGGGATAACACAAAAAGGAATGTTAAGGGATTAATAAATTCTTGTTCTGATTTCCCTTTACTGTTGTCTTTCTCAGCTGACTCTTCAGAAGCCCTGAGACTTCTTATTTTCTACTTTTATCCTGAAGATAACCTGTTCACCGATCTCCCTCTCCCTCCATTTGCTTTCTCTATCACGTCATCTTTCTTTGATTTAGTCTTCCAGACCGATGTGTAGAGTAAGTCCTGCACTAAGGTTTGAAGACTCAGAGCAGAACAGCGGTGGTGAATCAACACTTAATTCAAAAGTCTACTGACTTTCAAGTAGTCCCTTCCATCTTAGGGGAACCCTGGTCGGCAGCTCCTGTCTCACTGCGCTCTGCTTGGTGCCAGGAACTTTTCTTGTTGTCATCAACAGTATTAATAACGAAACTGCCTGTTCGGGGTGACTGACAGAGCAGGCCTGTTGTCTTGTCCTCCTTTCCCAAATCCCATTAGCATAAATGAAGAAATATGAGAAATGAGTATAATGATTCCTTGTATTTCTACTTTCACAAACATTCACTTAATTTTCACAACAAATCTGGGAGGTAGGTAAGAGTATCAACATTTTTAACAAGGAAGCTAAGTCTTAGTGAGATCACATAGCTTCCCCAAGGCAAAACAGCACAGGAGTTGACAACTCAACAAGTACAGAATTGCCTCATTCCAATTTCTGGCCTGTCCAGGTTATTCTATTACACAAGTCTCACCATCTGATCAGACAGGCTGGACATTTTACTGCTTATATATGGAGAAACAACTTTATGTCATAATTTAAAATCCAAACGTTTGTCTGTATTTGCATTGAATCTCAAGTTATAATATAGGATGCATCTGACATCACCATCCATCCCTCCTGTAATAGATGCTTTCTCCAGATTATCAGCATTTCCTATAGTACCGGGATGATTCCTAGGACTCAGTAAGCTGGTTATCTCACACAGCTCTGTATCACATGCAGTATCATGACAGCACATGTGCTCAAGTTTCATCCATGTTGTTACAGGTGGCAGAATTTTCTTCTTGTGGTTAAGAGGTATTGCGTTGTGTGCATAGGTATGCATGTATTTATGTATGTGTGTATGCATGCATGCAGATATGTATGTATCCATCCATTTATCCATCAATCTATCTCACACAGCACTTACTCATCTTGGTTACTGTGAATAATGCTGCAAGAAACATTGGAGTATTGCTATCTCTACAAGATAGTGATTTCATTGCCTTTTTATAAATAGTAAAAGTGACATTGATATTTTTATTTCTATTTTTAATTTTTAAAGAACCAGCCTACTTTTTCAAAAAAGGTGATACCAACATCTGTTCCTCCCAACAAAGAATATACAAGTGTTTCTTTCTTTCCACATCTTCACCAATGCCTGTTATCTTTTGCCTTTTTCATCATAATCATTCAACTAGATGTGAGGTGGTATTTCATTGTGGCTTTGGTTTGCAGTTCTCTGATGATTAATAATGTTGAGCACATTTTCATGTACTTATTGGCCATTTGTATGTTTTCTTTGGAAAAATGTCTATGAAGTTTCTCTGCTCATTTAAAATCAGTTTATTTGCTTTTATATTGACCTATATATATATATCCCTTAGATAATTTGGATATTAACTCCTTAAGTGATATATGATTTGCAGATATTTTTTTCTCTTCCAATAGTTTGTTTTTTTTATTTTCTTGTTGTGCAAAACCTTTTAGCTTGATGTTGTTCTATTTATTGGTTTTTGCTTATGTTGCTTGGTACTATATCCAAAAGTCATTGCCAGAACCAATGTCAAGGAATCTTTTCCTCTGTAAAACTTGGTTTACAATACTCAATGTAGTAGCTTTCTTTGCTACTTTTGAGTCACTTTCAGCCAATCACTTGCAAGTCTTTTTTTTTCTTATCCATCATGGGTCAGAAATGTTCACTGAAAAGTGATATGAGGACAGGAAGAAAAGCAATGACTGAATGCAATGCTGTGATGGGGTAATGGCGGGAGCTGTGCCCTCTGAGCATAAGCAGTAAGTGTGTTCATCACCTGTAAGGAGTTTAAAAAAAAAATCGCTAAAAGTCGGTCTGCCTTGTATATCACTATGTACCAGTGGGGAAGAAACAATAAAGGGCCAAAGCACATTAGGAAAAATGAAAGAAAAATCTCTGACCCAGTGTTGAATACTATCTAGACTAAAGCTAGCATCTTTTTTTACCATAATTCCATTAGTAGAGAAAGGGAGATGTAGAGGAGAAATAGTCTTGCCAAGCTCCAAACTTCTTTAAGATATGCTAGTGCCTATAAAACACTTGCAGGAGTTGTATAAACTGTGTTTCTTGCAGTAGTTCTCAAGTTTCAGTGAGCATAAGACTCTCCTGAGGAGCTCGTTAGGGATAAAAATTCCCCAGACTTGTCCCCACTCTGCCTCACTGGGTTTGGGATGAGATCACAAATTTGCATTTGTTAACAAACATCCCAGGAATTCTCATTGACCGCAGTTTGAGAAATCCCAGTTTATCAGAACAATGAAATGGGGAAGGAAGAAGTCTGACAAAAGGAAGATTTCCTTGTTACTGCCTTTCAAAAGAAGAAAATTCATATGCAAAGTAAATATTAACTTTGATACCCAACATTCAAAGAAATTTGCATCTAAGGCGAATGACAAATGGATTCCAGAAATTAGTCACTCCAGTGTAGAAATGAGCTGACCTCACTAGGAAAAATGACTAAGAGGGAAATAATTTCCTGCACTTTAAGATTTATTTAATTTGCAGCATATATTAGTAATAACTTGTTTCGTTCTGTCACTGGGCATTAGGGTAAGGGTGGTCTCATCACAGTTCTGGGTGAACTGTTAAGCAGAGATCAAGTGGAAATCGAAGTCTTTGTTGCAGTCAGTCTGCTGCCTCTCCCTTGGCTCTCAAAGACCCTTTTCAGGTTCTCCAGAGCTATGTTTTCTACTGGAGATGAATAGGCAACTCAGGATCACCTAGTTCACTATTGTTATCTACTATAAATGTCCAAAATGATGGGCTCTGCATCAAATGATCTTCATGGAAGAGTGGCTCCTTTGGACAAGAGAAGGACATGAGATACCTGGTATGGTTTCATGTTCTGTGTCCTTGGGGATAAGAGAACAGACAGGGCACCTGGGCTTCTTAGATAAGAATAGGAACAGAGGCTAGGAGAATGTGGTGAGGTGTTTTGCACCTCTGTGGCTTCTTTATGTTTCACCTTGGACATCCCATGTACTGCCATTTCATTTAGCTATTAAGTGTTTGTTTTTTACTGGGTGAGTGGCCTGGGCATGGTGGACCTGGGTAAACAGGAAATCTTGGAGAGGATTCTAAAGAGGCTAACTAAATTCCTGAAGAGGAAAGCAGAAAAGATTGACCCCCCCAAATGTCTATGAGGAAGGAAGAGGTTGACTGATAGAGATAGATGAAACCTCAGAAGAGATTAGGGAATAGAAATGTCTTTTGTAAGTGCTGAAAATCTCACCAAGTCTCCTGGTTTTTGGCCTGGTGTAGAGTGCCATCTTCCTCATTTGCCTGGAACTGATGGTTCATGCTCTGTTCTTCTGGACAGAAAGAAACTATTTAGTCAGCCCTGGGAACAGATGACATTGCTACCAAGTGCGTCTCCAAACCACCAAACCACCATGCCCAAGAAAAGAGCATGAAAGACTTTCTATGTGGAAGTGAACTTTTGGGTGTCTGTGATCCTGAAGCTTAGCGAGGGAAGGTCACCCTCCAGTGACCCAGGTTAGAATTGCCTGGCGGTGGGGTGAGGCAGAAGAATAGGCTAAGGAAATCCAGGGCTAATTAGAAGGGAGTACAGTGGATGACAGGATGGAGGAGGCAGAAGAGATTCGGGAGTGGGACGTCCTGGCTTGGGATACCTGTCTTCAAAGGATCACCTTTGAGTCACTTCCTCCTCCAACCTCCAAGCTCCAAACAAACCGTCTGACTCATAAGGGAAACTCACCCCATTCAACTGAAACATAAACAGCGGCAAGAGAGGCCACTGCTAGTTTATGTTCTCGGCGTTTCCAGTTTGGGGAAGCCTTAACTGCAGAACAGAATACAGTCTCGTAGACACTGTTTATAGTCCTTTAGAAAGTTGTTATCTGAGGCAGTGGTTCTCAAAATGCCACCTCCAGACTAGCGAAGTATTATTATCCCAAGGAAAATGGTGAGGGATGCAAATTCTCACATGCCACCCCTATTGAATCAGACACTCTGGATCTTACCTGCCAGTGCTCAATAAGAGTCCATTTGAAAAACATGTATCCCCTAAGGTCAGTAGTCCCTCTCCTCTTCAGCTTCAACCACATTACTATATTGTAATTTTTAGGAATTTTAAACATGGAGGGAGGGCATGTTTCACCCCTCTTATTTGCCACACACACAGGAATTTCTAATAAATTAAAAAAAAAAAACTTAATATTTCTCTCTCCTCATTCATTGCAAGAACTCTTAGTACCTAAAATAAAAATACTTTATTAGTAAAGAAAACCTAGAGCAAACTGGAAAACTGCAGATGCCACATGAAAACTAGAGTCTTGCAAAGTCTTTATTCTTATGGGATAAGCAGATGTCTTTGTAGAAGACTAGGTGTTAATTCTTCTCTGAAGGTTTGGTAGAACCCATTGGAGAAGCCATCTGGTCCTGGGCTTTTATTTTTGGGGAGGCCCTTGATTATTTCTTCAGTTTCTTTGCTGATGATTATTCTGTTCAAGTTTTCCAATTCTTCTGGGTTCAGTCTTGATAGACGATTCTTTTCTAGAAATCTGTCCATGTCCTCAAGTTTGTCCATTTTGGTGGCATAGAGCTGCTCATAGTAGTACCTTACGATGTTTTGAATTTCTGTGGTGTCTGTTTTAACTTCTACCCTTTCATTTATGATTCTAGTTATGAGAGTTTTCTCCCTTATTTTCTTTGTGAGTCTAGCCAATGGCTTGTCAATTTTGCTTATTTATTCCAAGAGCCAACTTCATGTTTCATTGATCTTCTGTATCGTTTTTTGTTTGTTTTCGATTTCATTTATTTCTGCTTGCATTTTTGGCTTTAATTGGTCTTTTTTTCTAGTTGTTTTAAATGTAGAGTTAAGTTGTTTATTTGCAATTTTTCTTGTTTGTTGCGATAGGTCTGGATTGTGATGAACTTTCCCTTTAGTTCCCCTTAGTCCTCTTAGTTTTGCTGCATCCTGTAGATTCTGGTGGCTCGTGTCTTCATTCTCATTTGTCTCTAAGTATATTTCAAGTTCCTCTTTTACACAAGAGTACTTTAGGAGCATATTTTTGAGTTTCCAATTGGTTTGGAGTCTTCCAGCTTTCTTTTTGTGGTTGATTTCCAGTTTTAGGCCATTGTGGTCAGAAAAGAAGCTTGGTGTGTCTTCAATCTTTGTAAATTTGTTGAGAGATGTTTGTGTCCCAGCATATGATCTATCCTTGAGAATATTCCATGAGCACTTGAGAAGAAAGTAAAATCTATAATCGTTGGGTGAAGTGATTGGTATATGTCTATTAAAACTATCTGTTCCAGGTGGTCATTTAAAGGGCGGTTTCCCTGTTAATTTTCTGCTTGGTTGATCTGTCCATTGTTGGAAGTGGGGTGTTGAAGTCCCCCACTATTATTGTGTTGCTGTCAATGTCTCTCTTCAGGTCTAATAATACTTGCTTGATATATTTTGATGTTCCTTCATTTGGTGCATATATGTTAATAAGCGTTATGTCTTCCTGCTGGATTGATCCTTTAATCATTATATAGTGTCCATCTCTGTCTTTTGTTATTCTTTTTAGATGGAAGTCTGTTTTATATGATATGAGTATAGCTATTCCTGCTCTTTTGAGGTTGCCATCAACTGTGGGACTGTCTTCCAGCCATCGACTCTGAGTCTTTGTTTATCTTTTGGAAGAAGGTGGATTTCCTGATGCAGCAGAAGGTTGAGTTATGCTTTTTAATCCATTCAGCCACTCTGCGTCATTTGACTGGTGAGTTCAGTCCATTAATGTTTAGGGTGATTATTAATATACAGCTTCTTAGTGTCACTTTATAAATTGTCTTTTGTATGTTGCTCCAGATGATGACTTTGTTCTCTTTCTCGTTTTAGGTCGGATGGATGCAGTTATGTTTTGATTGATTCTGTCTTTTGTTTTCTTCTTCACTTTTTCCTTGGGGATGTGTTTTGATGTCTTGCTTTAATTCTTCTCTTTGCTTCCTGACATTCTTGTTTACTGCCTCTACTGATTTCTGGATTCCCATGAGTATGTTAAACACTGTTACCCTAAATTCCTCTCAGGTAATTTACATATGTCTGCTGTATTCAGATTTTCCCCTGGGCTTTTGATTGGATCCATCATTTCACGTATCTTTCTCTGTGCCTTTGCTCTAATAGGCACCCTCTTAATATTTCTGAGTGTTTGGTTTCCTGGTGTTGCATAGGTTTGACTTGCCCAGGATTGGCAATCAGGCTGCAGTTTTGTCTGTACCCACAAGGTGGCGCTATCGGGTAGCATTGAGGCTTGGGACTGCCTTCTCACTGTATTCCAGACAGTCGGGAATCCAATGAGCGGGATTTCCAGTGGTTGGATATGTGGTGGGTGGGATTTCCACTCAGTGGACCCCAGGCTCTGGCACGAAATGGTTGTGGGAGGGATTTGAGCTCTTTGACTGATTTTCGCTTATGGCTGTGCCTAGCGCAATTTCTCTGCGTGGGCTCCAGCTCAGCTCCCAGTACGCGGGCTCTCCTTTCACCCCATCCCAAGTCGGCCCTCCTTGGCTCCATGTCTCAGCCTCACTGGGCCTGTCTCTTGCTGCCTCCGCAGCTGGTCCTGAAATCGCTAACCTCTGCCCCACCACGAATCCAGAGACCTCCAAGCTCTGTCCCAAATCCAAATTAGTGGCTTAGCTTAGAACTGCGCCTGATGCCCTCACTCGCCGTTAATCATTAGCTGATCCATCTCCAGCTGAAGTGCCAGTTGTTTCTTGGTGTTTGTCTCAGGAAACTAGGTGATTTGGGGTTTATTTTTTGGTGTGTGTCTGTGGGGAGCGACCCGAAAGTACGTCTTATCAAGTCACCATCCGAAAGTCGATCACCACTCACTTTTAATAAGGCAGTTTCATCCTGCACACGATGGCTGTCCCTGCAGCCTGCTCCTGTCAGCTTGGTGCCCCATCCTCTTCTGCTACCTGGTGCAGCTGCTGGAGTTTCCCGTACACCTCCATTTCCCACATTTTTCTTTTGCCAAAACTGTGGCACATACATTACTGTTTGTGCTAGACCAAGGGCATCTTGTCCTTCCTGCCACTACTAGCTCTCTATGACATGTCCCTTCCCATGACTTAATTGTGGCCCTGCTGAGAAAGACTGTTCGCCCCCTAGAGACTCTTCTTTAGCTAAAAACTTAATTCTTTTCATGCCTTTCAAGTAGGGGGCTAGAATTACCATATAAAATACAAGAACCCTAGTGAAATGTGAATTTCAGATAGATAACAAATTATTTTTTATCATAAGAATATCCCGTGTAACACTTGGGATATACTTATACTAAACATTTTACTTCCTGTCTATCTGAGTTCAGATTTAACTTGATGTGTTGCATTTCTTTTAGCAAGGAATCCCATTTTCATTGTCTATGCCAGGAGAAGTACTTAGAAAGGAATATATTCAATAAAAAAATAAGACAGGTTTATCTTCACACAATCTAATAAGGTAGCACCAGTACCTGAAAGGGGGCTAGTCTGAATATCTAATTAACACTTGATTTGGAAGGTTTAGTATGAAAAGAGAATACAGAAAGATCTCATATTTTATATTGAAATAATATTTTATATTGGATTAAAAGGTATTAAGCACATCATTTTGGATTGTTTCTACTGCTTAAATTTTGAGCATTTGATTTAAATGAAAAATAATATATGCAGGTTGCATTTGTGGTCCATATTAGATTTCTACTGGATGGTGCAGGCTTTAGAGCCAACGCCAAGTCAGGCAGACCTGATGATGGTGGAGCCAGGAGCTGGTGTCAGTTGGCCCAGAAGAGTTAGCATCTCCTTAGAAACATGTTGTGACTGAAACAAATGGGAGCAGACAGAATCATTGTAAGGAGGATGTGTTCACAAAGTTTTTGTTTTCTTTTCTGACAAAAAATGTGGAGATTTTTGAGTGAGGACAGTGCAAGTAGCATTGAGGCCAATGTTTCATTTTCTGTTTATTTGATGATTGAAGGATGACATTAGTTTGGGACACCAGGGAGGAGGCAGGGTGGGCCATTCAAGGAGCATGGAGTTGGGGATATTCTGGCTCTGGGAAGCTGTGCCGGACTATTCTTTCTGACGTCTTTGATTTCTTCCTCTGGGTGGCTGACTGCAAACAGGTGGTGTCAGGATAGCTCTAACCAGATTTGCTAGAAACAGATGTCCACATTCATTTAGAATTTTTGAGATAAAAAAGAGGTTTTCTATGAAAATATGAAATATAGATAAGTCCAATGAAAATTTTGTCAGCCAAATTAAATCTCTGCAAGTCCCTGGACTTCTGAAGAACCATTTATAGACCCAGGCTCTGAAAGTGGAACATCTTTTCATAACTGAAAATATTTGGGGGTTGTAAAGTTTAGATCTAGAATTAAAATTATTGATCTGCCCACCTCTGCCTCCCATATCTACCTAACCTTCTTTGGAAGTTTCTGGAAATTAAAAAAAAAAAATAGTGAAAGCAAAACAAAAATTCAAGACCTAACAGAGGCCAAGCTGGGTCTATGGCAAAATAACTTGATTTTCACCAAGTGGCATTTGAAATTTGAATGCCAACCATGTCCAAGTGAAGAATCAGTTCTCAGCTAAGGATCTACCAGCTGTCCATTCCCATTTTTTCTTTCTAATCTCACCACCCACTGCCCAGGTTGCCATATTACCCTCACAGATGGTTTGTCACCTGATTCTAGGATATGATTTCTTAGATCTCAGGCCAGCGCAAGGCGGCACTACCACATCCCTTATGGCTGGCCATCAAGTGAATTTAAGTGATTGTTTATTTCCTCAAACACTGCAGCCCTCCCTGCTGCCCCAGGTTTTCATGTTGTCATTCCTGTCACTGTTTCGAGAACTATTAGTGTATGTGTAACACTGACTTTTTAGTAAGAAGAGCGCTGATGGCATTGGCTGGTAGAGTGAGGCAGGGAACAGAGGCACAGGGACTGGGCGCCAGATGCCATTTGGAGAGAAGGAGAACAACTCACTTCCTTGGAATCTTGAGATCTCAGACCCACAGAAGACTGAGCCTTAGTGTATAGGAGGAGTCATAGGAGCTGACCAGGAAATTTGAGTGTGTGAGCAAGGTTGCTGCTGTCTGCAGTCCTCCTCATAGGGAATCCTGGTTTATATCTAGAGAGGAGGCTGAGAAGTGCACGTCTGGCTTGAAATCCTGCTAAATGAAGTTTGAGATTGCCAGGAATTCATCACTCATCATCCTTCTCTCAGTCCAATAGGAAATTGGATATGCAATGCAACTTTTTTTTGATAGAGGTGTCAGGACAAATAGAACAACCTAAAAGTTAAGAAGTCTCAAGCTTGAGACTTGATCTCAAGTGTCTAGTGTCACCTATTGCACTGTGACTTCCTTTTCCTTATTTACTTCCTAGTCATAATCAAATGACTCACCATTATATTTGTACTATCTTAGGTTTCATCTATAAGAAGCACAGTTTGCTATGACCAATCAGAGCAGGGAAGGAGAGGAAGAGGACCTGGATTTTACTTCATGTGCTATGTGATTGTAAGGGATCGTCAGCAAGACAGAAGAGGCACAGGACCCAAGGGCATTGCCATCTCCAGTCCTGGTTGTGGTATGAAATGATGGAATGCCCCAAAATCTACAGCAATGACAGGGAATGCTGATACATAGTTTAGTAATGTACTGCTTCATAATAAACCACCCCAGAGTTAATAGTATAAAAAAGCATTATTATGCTCATGAATTCTGTATCTCAGGACTTTGGAAAGGGCATGTTGGATGACTTGTCTCTGTTCCGCATTGTTTGAGGCCTCAGCTGGGAAGACTTCAAGGCTGGATATGATTCAACATCTAGGACTGGAGTGATCTAAACACTAGTTCATGCACAGACCTTATTTTGGACTTTAACTGGGACTGTTGTCCTGAATACCTACACAGGAACTTTCCATGTGGCAGAATGGGCTTTCTGTGGTTGGGATCCATGAGCAAGAATCTCTAGAAGCTGGTAGTCACACAGAGTCTCTCTTGCCATACCCTATTGGTTGTAGATCCCAAAGCTCTAGTCAGAGTCAAGTGGAGGGAATACAGGCATCACTGTTAAGTTGGAGAAATGATAAAGAAATTTGGGGCCATGTTTTAAAACACAATCTATCCTTAATTGTTTACATTCCTCCCACATACAAAATATAGTTACTCCTCTAAAGTCCTTCCAAAAGTCTCAAACTTTTCTGAAATTAGGCTCATTCTTGAAATCTAGGTGGAAGTGAGTTTCTTTTGATGTTATTCCTTTAATCCATCTACTTGACTATCATCCCTCTCAATAAGTAAATCTGTAAACTGAAGAGATTTATTATAGATTCTACTATGGGACACATAGAGGCCACTGCAATGGACACTCCCATTCAAAGAGAGAAAAAACAGGAGACACATAACAACCAATGGTCTATAGCAATTCTGAAATCCATCAGGGTACATCTGATTGTTTCCCTTTGGAACTTGGTGCCAATATCAAGACTTTCCATAGCTCTAGACTTTGCCCTCTGGGCTCTTAGTTTTATCCTCTGTATTACCCTTCTTGTTAAAAATAAACGGACTCATAGGTAATGCCAGGAGGTTTGGGAAGGGAGGCAGACAATACATGGACCACATGTCTAAAGAGAGCAGTTCTGGAATTTGGATTTGATTTTGGAGCAGGGATCTGGCAGTCACTGGGTGTGGAGACTGGTGATAAAGTGGGACAAACAGCCATGGCTCTTGTGGAGGGTTGTAAGAAGTTAGTGTGTGATGTCCCTCACACAAAGTGAGGGCATGGGACTAGGTATTCATTGGTCAGTTACGTGGAGGAAACAAGCAGAGAAGGGAGCTTGCTATAAGGCAAAGGCCGAAAATATTTTGCTGTATGTGAGTTTGATCAAGTCAACAAAAACTTTTGTTTATTTTCTGAAACCTAATTCACTTCCTAGATGTAAATCAAGGCCCTTTGGTAAATCTTTCTTCCCAGTCACCTTAATATAATGCATTAACTTGCTGTTCCCAGGTGACATATTAAAGGAATTTTAAACTAAAGAAGATTTCTTTCAAAGCTGCTGGAATCTTTTAATTATTTTCTTACAGTTTGTATTATATATTCCAAATAGGATGGAAGTAGTGTTTATTAAAAAAATATCAAAATAAAAATACTCAAAAAACTATATATACAAGTATGCTAAAGAGGAGTTAATTTTATAATAGTGATTGAATATTAAATTTCTCTGTGCTTCATTCTGTAATGTGCTTTCATAGAAGCATGTCTGTGTTTGACATATCTTTGAAATGTACAAAAGTTTAAAAACTTGCTTCTTGGAATATTTACTTCAAGTTCCTTTAAAGATGAAGCTTCTTCAATGCCTTTTGAGACAGGAGACAAAAGAAAACAAAAACCCGAAAGTCATCAATTTCCAGCCAAGCATGAAGAATGGAACATTTTGCAGTCTGAAGCAAGACCAGATGTTGTTAAACCCCTCCCATTTACCAAAGTCAAGGGCAGCCACTCCTGTTAAGACATCCCGACTCCCTATCCAGCTATCAACAGCATGCCAGGTGACCTTATCAGGACTCCACCCCCACCACACTGTTGAAACTTTCCCTTAAAAACCTGTCTCCCTAATCATAGGAGGGATTGCTCCACCCTCTTTTCTGAAAGGAGATTTCCTGGCCTGCACTTGGGACAATGGAGTTTTGCTTAGAGCCCATCTGGCTCTCTTGTCTCTGCTTCTTATTGTAGAACCGGCTTACATCTTTAGCTTGTTGTTTAGACTTATTTCAAATGGAATGTTGGAAGGTGGAGGCATCTTGAGAGACCATCAGTTCTAGTTCTTTCTCTTTAGAAATGAAAACTAGGTATTCATGGATGTGGTCATGACACAGTAACTTGTAAGGAACAAACTTTGCCATAAATGGGGTCAATTTCGACTTCAAATTGTAACTTCTTAATTAGAATATTGCTATCTGCATAGCTTGGATTTTTATCTTGTAAAAGGACTTTCTTTTTCACTTAGAGAACAAATTGGACCCTGGAAAAAACTAGATTGATTTTAGATAGCAAAAGAAAGAGGGATTGGAAGAAAGAGTGGATGAGAGGGAGTTTGTGAGTGAGTGTTAAAGCCTTATATACAGCCTTATTATGACCCCGGGGCTGCAGCAGAGCAAAAAAATTTTTTTCCCTTAAAGTCTTTTCATATGTAAACTGCAAAACAATTCCTAAAAAGAATACTTGACAAATCTTCTCCAGTAATGGGAGTAAGCCTGGGTACCCCAATGAGATGCAGAGTCCATCTGGAAAGAATTCACAGAAAGCCAAATGACCAGCATCACATGGCAAGTTTAGTAGAAGTAGTATCAGCTAGTTTAAGCTCCCAGTGGGCTGGGAAAGTTGCACTGAGAAAAGAGCAGGTACATGTGTGCGGCTACAGGTATATCACTCCGCATGTGTTCCCTGCCTTGCGTGTGTAGAGGCATGATGGTTTCACATATATCTTGGGGGAATGGAACTCCTCCCTCGGTGAGTGACTGATACTGTGACTCTCAATTTCGTGGGGTTCTTGTGTTCTTGGGGTGATTTATCCCAAGACATTCACAACATGTCATTACTTCACCAGCGCTCAGGAGAGGTAAATCTAAGTTTAGTGGCAAAGTGGCAAAATGAAAGTAAGAGTGGAAGGTGGGCAAAATGAGAGTAGACCCTGAAAGGTAGGCGATTCCCAGAGAAGTCAACTCCAAGGGGTTTGGACCTTTATAGGGCTCTGGCTGAGTTCTGTGCCTTTGCATTTCAGGGCTTTTTTTTTCTGGAAAGGGCTGGCAAGCTCCAGTAACTTGGTTGATGGTTTCAGTGTTTGCACAGTACCCACATTTCTCCCTGATTGCCCACAAGGTGGGGAGTCAAAACTGCAATGCTAATTTTATTATAATAAGCTGGGTTCACCAAAAGGTGAACCTTGTTCCTTCCACCTCTGCATTGCATACTGGATGGGACTTAAATTTGGACTGTGGTTCTTCTTTTCTGAGATCACTGATTGGTGGGTACCCTGACCTTTAAGCTGATTGGTGGAGCCCACTCTTCAATTTTCCATCTCTTTTCTTATCCTGTGGCCTTATCAGCCTACACCTGCCTGTCCTCTCCTCTTCTCTCCCCTCTCCTTACTCCTCCCTCCTTACTTCCTGCTGCCTAATATAACCAGGGGCTTGGCTATGAGTTAGCCAGTCCATCTGGGTAGTTCTCATCTGGAGTTCTTGTGATAGCTGCTGTTGTCAAGGGGTGTGGCTTAGGTTACCAAGAAAGGGTTTTGTTTTGTTTTATGTTGTAAGTCCATCTTCATTATTCTTGGGTGGTTTGTTAAGCACACCTTAGGCATGGCCAGCTATTTTATTTCCTGCATATGCATCTGCATATCTGCTTTACAGATTTTAAAGTAAACTGTCTCCGAATCATCCAGGACTGTTGATTTGGGTACCCTTTAACTGGGTCAGTCTTTTTTCTCTCACTCCCCTCAATTTTAATAAAGCTAACATGCCCCTATCCCCATTTAATCTGGTGGAAAGTGCAACACAAACTTGAAAGTCGGTCCTAGACTGCATGTTGGGCACAGTGCAAGTGAATTTGAGGTTTTGTTAGCATCAGATTCTTATCAAAAACCGATCACAGAGGACAAATTTGATGTTGAGAGGATAAGACTTTTTATTCACTGTATTGATCTCATGGGGTTTGGTGAACACATGTCCAAAAATAACCAACCCATACGCCTAGTGGAGTTTGGGCTTTTTAAAGGGCAAGCGGAAAATGGGGATGACCTGAAGGGATGCGGAAAAGGGTTTTGAGGGGAAAGGAAAAGGGTGAGCAGGTCTGGAGGGCCCCACAGGCATATAGGAAAAGGGATTTGGGAAAGCTGAAGGGTGATGGACCCTTGGGGAAGTTGCTTTGACTTTTGATCTTAATGCCTTGCTTCAGGGTGGTTTTTTTCTCAACAAGTTTGATTCTAAGCAAATTTCAAGGAAGGAAAAAAGAGAAAAGCCGAGCTTGTTATTTTTGTTAATGGTTATATTTGTAAGGTCTTCTTTAGTTTGACCACTGGGCTGAATCCAGTCGCTACTTCTTCAAGAACAGAAAAATAGACCATAGTCTTGGCTTCATTTTGCTTTGCTTTTAAGTGGATAATGACAAGCAGCTAAAATAAGCCATGCAGAGACCATCTGGGGGAGTAAAGATGGCAGGTGGTGGCATGCCCTGTTAGGAGCAGTGAAGGCTTTGGATTCGCTATGGAATGAGAGAAAGAATTTGTTTGTGAATTAGGCAAGTTTTGTTCACTAAATCAGAGTTTGCAGGGTAGCTTCACTATCGAGTGAAATAAATCTTTAGATGACCTGCCATTTCTACAAGAGTGTGCGTCATTTTTTGAGGTGATTTTTTTAATGACTCAAGTTTTTTCTAATATTAGAAGCATTGTTTCAGAAATTTTTGGTGAAAACCACATAACATTAAATTTACCATCCTAATCATTTTAAAGTGTACAGTTTAATAGTGTTAAATATATTCACATTGTTCTGCAATAGACTTCTAGAATTTTTTTATCTTGCAAAACTGGAACACTAATCTCCCATTAAACACTGATCTCCTTCTCCTCCAGTCTGGTAACCACTATTGCCTTCCTTCCTTCTTTCCCTCTCTCCCTTCCTTCCTTCCAACATACAAAAATTATACACAGTTAATGTATATAGCTTGATGAGTTTTGAAATATGTATAAACTGTGAAAATGTTATGACAGAGCCTCCAGACGGGTACTCAAAAGTAGAGAAAAAAGTTACTTTATTGCAAGCACCGATGTTGCCCAGGGGTATTGTCATCCAAAGCTGAGGAACGGGGGGGGGGGGGTGGTGTCTAGGGGAGCTCCTTTTATGCTCTGAGGTAATGATTCATCTCCTTGGCTATGTGTGGTTTCTACTGGCAACTTTTATCAGTTATGTACAGCTGCAGAGTAGGGAGGCGATGCTTGTTTGTCCTTTGTCACAATAATAGGACATAGCTTTAGCTTCTGTGGTATGACAACAGGACATAATTACAGTCTCTCTAGTACCGTGGACAATTCCTGGAAGACTAACTTTTGCATTGGGCTCAGGGAAAATGACTTCTACCACAAAACCACTTTCTTTTTTTTTATGTTGCACTGTATTTTAAAACTATTTTACACTTTAATCACTTTCTTTCTGCTATTATCTGACTATACTTCTACTTTCTGACCCGGTTCTTCACTAGAAACTAAAATTTGAATTTATGAGCTATAGATTATTGAGTTTAGTAAAGCATTTAGGAGATCTTATTACAACAGCCCCACATAACAGTTGAGGAGACAGGTTAAAAAGTAAGTGAGAACCCAACTGAGAAAAAATATCTTCATCTAAGAGAAAATATCCTTTTAATTACTGAAAACTTCAATTACAATTTACTCCCATTTTCAAATAGTACTATCAAACCTGGAAATAATAGGAAGACTCAGCTTTCCAAAATCTTATAGTTATTGAATAATTACCACATATTTTTTACCGTCTCTGCAAGATGTTTTGTGCTCTAACCCCCTCTTTTATAGCTTCATGTGTATCACTGATGATAGGCTTTGGAACTCAGGCTAGATTATTTGACATCTTTACCTTATAGTTAGAATGCTTATGAACTTTTATTTATATTTTAGAAATAAATGCAAATTATTACGTGTGACATCATAATGGCGAAGGAAATGGTAGGGTGGGGGGCTTTAGAACTATAACAGCAGGTCTGTTCAACCACCATTACCAAACTCTGCTTGTGGCAGGTGCGGTTCTAGGCCTCATGAGGTATAGGAGACCTCAACAAATATGGACAGGGTCCTCGAGGCCAGTGCAGACTCAAGAATTCTTCACAGAATAGCACATTGTGTATGTTAGGGTCTCCTGAGAAACAGACCCAGTAGAACATTTTACATCTATATTCTTTTGATAAGGAATTTGCTCACTCTGAAGTGGGATCCTGGGGCTCAGAGGCAAAATGACCAAGAAAGAATTCTTAGGTGTTTTAGATTGGTGTGACTTAGGAAGTTTATTGCAGAAAATAAAGGACAAAGAAAGCAACAGTACAAGATAGAGTTCCCATGGGCAGAAAGAGCTGCACTGATTGCTATGGGATTGTTAAATTTAAATCCCTCTTTTAGCCTCAGGAATGACTATTGATAATAAGGGAATTCCTTTATTCATCACAGATTAGGCCATTACTAAGGGCAGTTCCAGGTGAGATAGAAGAGGGACATTCAGAGAGATTTCTCGGCTTAGTTCTAAAAGCCTTTGCCACCAAAGGAGTTCTATGCCCTTTTGTTGTTCCATCCAGTCTGGTCCTACACTGATTCTGGAAGTTTTCAGAGATGCTGAGGAGATTATAGATGTGCATATATCTATACTAGATAGATAATTTCCCCCAATGACACAACTATGGAAGCCGAAAGTTCCCAAGATCTATAGTTAGCGAGTAGAGACTCAGTAGTGCTGATTCTGAGGGCAGGAAAAGACTGATAATCTAGCTCAAAACAGTCAGTCTGCATTCCACTGTGGGTTCTGCACAGTGATAATACTTATTAGCAAGCTGGAATGCAAGAAAGAGAATGTGTTAGTGTTTCTTTCATTGCGGCTCTCCTGTGACAAACCAAGCAAGTATTCTTTCGAAGTGTTGGCAAATTTATTACGTTGATGGGCTCAGGGAGTATTCTCCAAAATCTGAGCATGGATTGCAGGTAAGGGTACACTTATATAGGTTAGAGAGGTGAAAATTAGAGTCGGGGGGGCGGTTAGAAGCACGAGCCTATGTAATTTAATTGTAAATTCTTCACATGGGCTATATACCCACACGACTCCATTTGCAATACACACAGAAGATTCCATTTGCAAATAATTAGAGAAGTCTTTATCTGTTGGTGACTTATCAGTTGCCTGCAACATTCCAGCACAGGATGTTTTATGGCTGTACTAGCTCAGGCGGTCTTCATGGATGTCTTCATGGCTGCTGGGAAGTGGCAGGCAGGTCTTTTTCCCTTACACTAACTGTCTCATGACATAAAGCTGTGGCTTCCTTCAATTTAACTTCACCATGCCTCTGTTTCCTCATTGTAAAGTAAAGGTGCTAATAGTTCCTCTCTCATTGTTTGTAGTAAGGATTAAGTAAATTATATTTATAAAGTGCTTAGTAACATGTGTGGCAAGTTGTAGCTGTCATATGCATTAAATGCAATTTTAACATTTCAACACCTCTGTATTTGTTTTGATGTACAGTAGAAATACAATTGGTGTGGTTTCAAGGATATTTATATTTAGAATGAAACTAAATAAAATAATAATAATAAAAATAGGGGTGGCTTTCAAGACAAATTTTAAATAAATACTAGTATGAAAGTTGGAAACAATAAAAATTGTGACACTGGAAAGTAAATGATTAGGTTTGGAAAACACTGTGGTTGAGAAAAAAAATAAGGTAATATCAAGGATGACCTAACAACCCCAAGGCGGTTTCCCAGGACTACAGACATTCAGTGCTAACACCAAGAAAATCCCCAGCAAGCCAGGGCTTTTGGTTTATCTATATCTAATGATAGTTTGATCTTTTCCCTACAGATATTTATTGAGGACGGACATTGTTCCAGGTGCTGAGGGCTTCTAAAGTGATGCCCTGCCTTTAAGGAGCTGGTAGTAGAGGGACCCTAGCTCCTGATTCTACTGCTGGTATGTCTGTGACTCTAAGCAAGTTTCTTTAGATCCCTTCTGACGCGGAGGCTCTGGGATCCAGCAGCAAATAGTTTAAGAAAGAATTCTTGATTGTTAGAGTGCAGATTTATAAGTTTATTAGAGAAAATAGAAGAGAAAGAAAACAAAGCAGGAGGCAGTCTCCTGGGCAGGAAGAACTGCCCAGATTGCCATGAGATTCTTGCATTTATGACCCTCCTTTAGCCTGAGGAAGGGCTATTGATAAGAAGGGACTGCTTTTAAAACATCAAAGATCAGGCTCACTGCATGAGTGAGACAGGAAAAGAGAGACTTCCCAGTTTAGTTCTAAAAGCTTCCAAAAGGAATTTATGGGTCCATCCTGTCAGCAGCTCCCCATCCTCCATGTCTGTGCAGTAGCCTTTGACATTTTGGTGGTCCTTTGTGTGGCCCTGGGCTTCTTTTGTCTTGGATAAAACATTAAGTTGAAGATTACAGGAATCCTTAACCAGAGGAGTCAAGCTTTGGCCTCTTTGGCCTCTAGTGCTCAGGAAAGGGCCTGTCTGGTGTGACTCAGGCAGCATCCCATTGTGAACTCTCCCTCTATCACTTCCATCTGTGTTTCTTACTCTGGCAAAAGAAGTAGTTGGCATAAATGATCTTCCAATCCCTTCCAACCACCGGGGTTCTTTGAGAGGAAGCACACACATCTGTTACTGCTGAAATCTCAACCCTCACTGAGGTCCAGGGTGAGAAAAGAACAATGAGCTTTGTGATGAACAGTGGGATTCTTTTCTTCGCTCTCAATTCTAGCCCAAGGGAGGGAAGAAAAAGCATAGAATGGAGTCCCCCTTCTCCAGGGTTCCTGACCAACCACAACCTTAACACAAAATGACCATCACAAACTTAGAATCTTTCGGAAAGATTTTAATAATGTATGTGGCCTGGGAAACAGATAAGAGATTTCTCAACAGGTTTAAACCTGTAAGATTTCCAAATGAAGTACCCAAACTAGTTATTAGGGTGACAGGAGATATTTATGAACCCAAGAAACACAGGTTGCTCCAATTGTGATTGTGTTTGGAAGCTGAAAAGAAATCTTTCATGGTTAGGCCAGGATAAATAATTGACTTGGTTGGTTAAGAGGCTTGCCTTAGGAAATTTGTTTCTCTTCATCAAATGACCTTTTGGAGCCAACAATATTTTGAGTTTCAGGCAAGCTGTGTTACATAAGAGTGTAGCTCACTGACCATCTGTTTTTGTATGTCTAAAATTATCTTACAATTATGGCTCAGGAAAGCTATGTCACACAAATTGTTATTTATACGTATTTTTTCCAGGATCCGTTTAATGCAGTAAGTATCTATTAAATGGTAGTTATGAGTTTAGTTCTGTGAAATCATAAAGAAGAATGAGAATCTCAGTTGCTAAGAGTGTTGGCTAAGGGAAGCATGATAGGAATCCAGTTATCTGTTTTATATATGTTGCTATTTGTGAAAAACCTGATAATTTTTACCTTGAACTGAGGTTGACTTTATGTGAGAGATGGTAGATAGGAGAGACTTTGGATTTTGAAAAGTCTAAGAAGAATTTCTTGTCTTGGAGAACTTAATTCTCAGGAGTTCTGTATTTTTTTCATAATAAACTTCTAAGATTTGTAATGCCCAGCGTTCTTCCAGACAACATTCTATTTATAGCTCCCCTGAGTCACTGGAGGTTTTTAGAATCAGAATGTTGTGAGAGAGATAGACTATAAAAACAATTTCATTCCATTGGGGGTATAGCTCAGGGGTAGAGCATTTGACTGCAGATCAAGAGGTCCCTGGTTCAAATCCAGGTGCCCCCTGTGTGTAGTAGCTTTTGCATTGGAAAAATATTGATTTTTTTATTTTTTCATTTTCTTATAGCTCATGGCTGGTTGAATAATAACTGATGTCCTTTGTGTACATGTCAGATACCAGCCTGTGTTCTTTACATTATCTCCTTCATTTCTCACCAAATCCCACAAGACACTGTGAGCATCTGTTCTACATGAGGGGACTGACCCTTGGAGATGCCCAATAATTGACTCAAAGTCAAAAAGCTACGAAGGACAAGTACAGAATTTGTGGTCAGGGTATACTCTCAACGACCTCCTCCTATTATTCATTGCCCTTGTTAAACACTTTGTGATAAAATTCCGCTTCACAATGTTGGCAAAGCACTTGGACTTATCTGTATTTTAGAATCTGCTATATTCAAGACCAGCCCAGCAACTTAGTCACTGTGCCCACATTTTATAGTAGTGCCTGTAAAAGTCGGGGAACAGAGGCTAGGGGGAAACATAAACTGGCCCCAAATTTGGGGAACTGTATCCTTTTCCTACTCTAAAGTTTGAGAACTTTGTATTTCTTTTCTACCCTACAACTGGTTTCTTGCAGTGAGCACCCCCACATTGGATGACTTTCTTCAGAACTCAGGTGGGGCCTGTAAACTGGTTCAACTATAAGAAACAGAGACAAGGGAGCCAGAGGGGCTCTAAGCAAGACTTCATTGTCCCAAGTGCAGGCCAGGAAAGCTCCTTTCAGAGAAGGGAGTGAAGCAATCTGTCCTATACTTGGGAAGAGAGGTTTTTAATGGAAAGGTTTGGCAAGTGTGATGTAGTGCAGGTGGAGTCCTGATAAGGCCACTTGGTGTGTTGTTGATAGCGGGGTAGGGATCTGGGATGTCTTATCAGGATGGTCTGTCCTTGCTTCAAACCGCAAAATGTTCTATTCTTCACGCTTGGCTGGAAGGTGATGACTTTCGGTTTTTTATTTTCTTTTGTCTCCCATCTCAGGGCCAGAGGTCAGGCCTTAGTCTAGGTCTAATTCCACACTCTGCACACACACAAGAACTGCTGTGTGCCTCTAGATCAGCGACTCTGTGTCATAACTACCAAACCATGAACCAACAGGAGAATAAGATGCAGCCCCTGACCTCAGTGTGCTTTCAACCAGATGTAGGCCTGTGAAATAAGAAACCAGAACACCTTGAGCTCCGCAGAGTGGTGTCAGCCCCCAGGACTCAGTGGAAGCAGCAACTGCTTTTTTGTGAGGGCGGGAGGTTAAGGCCAGCTTCTGAGAGTTGACAGTGGTTGGTCAGGACTTCACAGATGAGTGATATCTCACCAGATGGAGGGTGAAGTGGTTGAGTTTCAGGCAGAGGAACTGCACATGGGTAGAGACTGGAGCCAGAAGAAGGCAGATAGAGCACAGAATGTGATATGGGAAGTCTCAGAAGATGACGCTGACATAGGTAGGGATCAAAAAATAGAGAATGTGGAGTTTGATGCGAAGGCATTTGAAGGGGAATAACCTGGACAACTTCTTTTTAAAGCAGGCTGCTCTGGGAGCAGGAGGGAGACAGATGTGAGGGTTGAGTCCTGGAGACCATTTAGGAGGTGGTCTCACCACCAGCACAAGGGTGGGATGGACTTCAGAGATGTCACTCAGCATTGCCCACCATAAAACTAGAATTGCAGAAAAGAGGGTTGAAGGAACCTAGAATTGTGTTAAGTGCTTTGGCCAAATGGTTGAGTACACCACTGGTGTCACCAGTCATTCTAGGAAGATGAACAGCTGGGTAAGAAGGCAGCCCACCCATAATCCTGAGCCCACGCTGAATCCAGGCATCACCAGCTCCTAGCGGTGTGACTACTCAGTGCCTCAGTTTCCTCACCTGAAAAATCAGTGTGCTAATGCAGGTATTCCCTGCTTTTTTGAAAGCTCACTTTACGCTGCTTTGCTTTTACAGAAGACCTACACTAGCACCTGTTTTTGATAAGAGAAAGACTTCCAAAGAGAAATTTGCTTTTAGGGTAAAAGGTGAAAAGTGAAGTTTCCCTGTTTTGGGGTTTTTTTTGGAAACAGCTGTTCTAGAGGTAGCAACACCCTGATGAGCACTGGAGAGTCCCACCTGCTCCTTTCCCTGGAACGACTTCTTGCAAGCTGTGTGTTTCTGGTATCCTTCCTGCTTTGACTATATGTTTGTGTGATTTAAGGTTTTATATCATGCAGTGTGACCTGGTAGGTTACTTTTGGGATCTAGGAACTCTCACTTTTCCATATACATTTATTGCATTGTTGTGATGACATATATTTCTTTGACGTTTTTTTTTCTCAGTTTGGGAGATACGCAAGATTGGAAGACCTCAGAGTAGAACTCAAGGGGGTAGGTAGGAATCAGAGATATTCAAAGGTGAATTTTGGACTTTAGAACATGCAGTTGTTTGTGGTTTTTTAACTGTAAAATGACACAATTCATTGTGGACGAGGTCCCCTTTGAAAACCTGATAAAACATGCACAATGCGTGCACATCCCTAACAGGCCTGTAATGTCAGAGTTGTGCATGAACCTCTGAAGTCCATGTGTGGATACCCAGTTAAGATACCTTCCACTCTCATACTTGCTGGTGACCTATAATACTTAGACTATTCAGAGATGTACTCAGAGATTTATGGGCAAGTTGGGGTGTCATGTAAATACTGGAGAATTAGACTGAGAATACAGCACTGAGCATTAGATGCTGCGAAGGGAATGAGCAGATGTGTTCTGGAAAAAGAAGATGTGGCTAAAGCGAATTGGGAATGGGTTTAGACCAAGGAGGAATCTCAGCCACAGGATTATTAAGCGTGATGTAGCTCATAAAAGTGCAATAAGCATTTTTATGAAGCTTATTATCATCATGGGGGTATAGCTCAGTGGTAGAGCATTTGACTGCAGATCAAGAGGTCCCTGGTTCAAATCCAGGTGCCCCCTTGCTATCCTTTTACTCCTATGAAGCTTCATTAGAAAATTCTGACTAGGGTGAGGTAAAGAAAGTGCCTCATGCTAAAAATTTGAGGCGCTCCCTCTCAGGATCATCAATTCTCTTACAGTTGATCTATATGCTCACATGAGCTCACCAACATGCACACAATATACAGTCAGGTACCCAGAGACACAGACATGCACACACAGAAACATACCAACAGATAACTGTGCACACACACATGCAAACACATGTTTTCTCACATGTTTTATTTCTCCTTTCCTGTATATTCAATTTTATTAATTAGATCCTTTCTACCTCCCTTTCTTTTTAACAATTTTAGCTTTACAGAGGAGTCATAGAGATAGAATAGAGAGACTCCGTATTTCCTTCACGCCACTTCTCCTAATGTTTCATCTCATAGAATCATCGCATGTTTACCAAAACTACGAATGACAGCATTGCAACACTTTTCACCAAACCAGAATCTTTATACGATTTCACCAATCTTCCCACAAGTAACCTTTTTCCATCCCAGATTCAGTCCAGGGCACCATGTTGCATTTAGTCAGAGTGTTTCCTGTATTTCCGCCTGTTTCCGGTTTCTTGTCAGGACGCTCTTCTCTCTGGGTTTGTCTGGTGTTTTCACATGATTGACTAGACTGAGGTTATCGGTTTGATGGAAGAACATCACAGAGGTGTGGTGTCCTTTTCTTCATATTGTGTCAGGCTGGAAGAAAAGCACTGCAGCGATTTAAAGGTCTGCTGCACGGGTCGCATTTTTAGGGGTCTGGTGTCGGAGGCATCTTAGGATTTGCCTTCTAAAGCCAGAGGCATGTCCTACCCTGCACTGCTCGCCACACAGGCAGGTGCATTACTAGTTGTTTTGTTGGCAATGTATTTGGATGAGCTTCTCTGGTGTGTTTATCAGAGAACAGTAGGTCATCAGACCTGTTTATTTTGTGGCTTCCAGACCAGGGAAAGGGTCTGCAAGCCGTTCAGGCTGTGGTGAAGGCATTGTCCCTACACCGCCCTGGGTTTTCTGGCTTGACTGGTATAGAAGTGTAAGAGCAATGCCAGCATTGGTAATTCACCTCTTTGTTTCCAGGGCACAATGAAGTTACCTCTTTTATGTTGTTAATGGCATATTGTTAATATGTCTGTGTAATCATCATATTCAGCTTCGTTCTGTTGTGGGAACAACCCTGCAATCTCAGGAGTTAACACACTAAAGATTTGTATCTTATTCATGCAAGAACTGATGTAGTTCTGCTGATCCCTGCCCCTCTGGGAGCTGTGTCATGTAGAAAGCTTTGGCCTCTACAGTCATTG
The DNA here is from genome assembly GCA_004363575.1 of Solenodon paradoxus. NCBI lineage: Eukaryota > Metazoa > Chordata > Mammalia > Eulipotyphla > Solenodontidae > Solenodon > Solenodon paradoxus. Next base: position 335,822 of record RJWH01000478.1, on the reverse strand, counting down.
CTCCAGGGATAGGGATTGTTGGAAGAGTCACATCCATTCATAGTGGTCTTAGTCCAGGGGAATAGCCACCACGTCTATTCACCGTTCATTGGACAGAAATACTCACATGGCCCCAATTCTAATGCACGGAAGGCTGGGAAAGGGAAGACAGCATCTGGCTATGGGGTGAGCACTACTTTTCCTTGTCATAACTCATCTGCTCCAGAGATGAAATATGGTTGCAATTCTTTCTGACTCCTGTTATCACCAGCAACTGACACTATCCTTACTCCCATAGGAGGGGCTCAGAAAGTATTTGGTGAACAACAACTTTTGGCTAATGAGTAAATAAATAATGCAAGATAGATAAGCAAAGTATATCTTTTAATTATTTGAAATTAATTTTATTATAAAGCAAGAGCTGTACTTTTCACATTAAAAGCAACTCATTGCTACTTTTCTAAACAATCTCTTAAAAGATTGCAAGTTTTATGAAAGAAGGTAACTGTCGATGACCATCAAGTGAAAAACAGAACAATTTTCTTGTCCCACTGCAATGAACCCAGCAATAAGCTGAGCTCGATGAGTTTTTTTCTTTGGAGTCACACTGCAAATAAATAAGCCAGAGATGGGTTGTTAGTGCACATGATAGGAAAGAAATAAGCCACAAAGAGATTTCACCTCACTCCCATTTGATGTGTTTTAAAGGCTGGAGAAAAAATTCAGAGGACTTTTTAACTGTAGTAAACTTTACAAGGAAATGAATTGCATTCAGGATTCATTAAACACAGTACCATCTCTGTCTCATTTCATTTTGAAAAGAAATGACAAAGTTCATTATGTGGTACTTCCCTTCCTGATGGATTTAGTTTTACTGTGAAGGCAAACTGGGCTTCCCGCTTACAAAGGGCTCTGCTCCTCTCCCTGTTACACAGTTAAAATGACTCCTAAAGTTTTATTTTAGCCTCCTGAATAATGTGGGGTCAGTTAACCAACCTCTGTAAGTTCTCCTTCTTTTCATGTATGCATCGGGCAGAAAAACAGTATTTCCCTTACAATGTGATCTCAGTTATATAATAATGCCAATAGAGCATATTGAGTAAATGCTCCATAGATGATGGTGGTTATTTCAGGTGATTTCATTTGTTGTGGCAAAAGGAATAGCCCAGAGCAGAGAGTGGAGCTTAGAAACAGGAAGGGATGCAGGAGTAGGCTATGCAGACATCTAATTAGATTCAGGGAACACAGCTGCTTCTCTGCTCAAAGACATCTCCTCACACTCTTCCTATTGCAGCAGACGGGGTCCCAGACCTGCGTGGCCCCAGCACTTCTGCCTCGCTCCATGCTTCTCAAAGTGCTCCAGGAGGATCCGCAGCATCCGAGAGCTGGCTAGAAACACAGATTACAAGTTTCATCATTTGATTTTAGACTCAGATCTCTAGGGGTGAGGCTCACTAACCCTGTTTGAAAAACTCTCCATGTGCTATTAATGCACATTCAGTTTCGAAAACCACTGATCCAGTGTGAGCCTTTAACCTGGGCTCCCGGCTCCTCTCCCCAAAGCCAGCTGGGGCGGGGGTGGGCAGTCCTTCCTAAATCAGGTCTCCCCTTTTCCAGCCCTCCTCCTGTGATGTTGCTGCTTGTTTTGTCTCAATTATGTATTCCTTTCCTGCTCCAATTCTGATTCCTCATCTTTCACATTATATAAAGGCCATAGATCTGCTGCGCAATGTGATTTCTGCTCATCCCTTGGCACCTTTGTCTGATGGCTTCAGATAACTCATCCTGCTGCAGGGAGTCCTGAGACCTCAGATTCTGAAGCAACACCAGGAAGCTGACATTTCCATTGGATTTTGGCCCCTGAAGGAGGAACAACTCATTACTAGCCCAGCTTCAAGGCCAGTCCTGCCCCAGGCTGTGCTGCCATGGGACCCCAAGTCAGGGCAAACCTAAGAAACTCTGAGCTCACAGCTGTGCCTCTAGGACTCCGTTAAACCTGTGAATCCTCTTGCTCGGACCTCCCCTATTTCCATATCTGAGTTCCTGCCTTGATTCTTAGCTCAGTGCCCATTTCTCTGGGGCTGGAGTCCTGCCTACCCCTTACTACTCTTAGTGACTGAAGTCTGTTCCTCTCAGTACATTAATTATCTAAAGCATAAAAAACTCCCAAACATATTGACAAATCAATAATAAACATTTGTTTTTAAGATGTTTTTCAGATTGGTTTTTAAGGAATTCAGGAATAGCTTTGCTAGGTGGTTGTGTCTGGTGTCTCTCATGAGGTGAGGCCGTCAGGCTATGGAATGGATGAGGCTTGACTGCCAATGGGTGTCGCACTTAAGACGTGACTCACTCATGTGCTTGGGAGACATGTGCGGCCTGCTGGTGAGAGACCCAGTAATCTGCCGTAGAGACTTCCCCATGGGACTGCTGAGAGTCCTCGTGACACGCTACCTAGCTTCCCCTACGAGGGGTGATCCAAGAGAGGGTAAGGCATTCTCTTTAAGATCTGTTCCTTGAAGTCATAAACCATCAATGTGGTCCCATTTTTTGTGTTAGAAACAAATAAGTAAGATGATGCCACATTCGTGTGAAGGGGTTTTGTTTCCAGCTTCCGAAGGGAGTCATGGCAAAGGATTTGTGGGTATATTTTAAAGTCGCCAGAGCCAGTCTTTGGGGAACACTTCCTACCCAATGGATATTCTGCTAGATTACTCTGACAGATGCTAGATGTTGACTTTTGTCTTTCTTCCGGTGTCCTATCCATCCCGCAGATGGGTAACCTATTATTGTATCGATCTCTAGTGTGTAATCCAGGTTGGCATTTATGGGGGAGGGGAGCTTATCTCTTTATAATCAAAAGATTTAGTCACTTACTGAGTACCTACCCTGGGAATTGATAACTGGTACATTTGATTATCCCAGTATCACCTATGGGTAACTTGGGGAGTCTGATATAGTCCCACATAACCAAGCTCTTTGCAATAAGAACTTAATTTGAGCTAATAAGTTAAACTTTTTGCAAGTCAGTCAGGTTTAGGAATTTCCCAAGGGTTTTAATTAGCTAGATAAAGAAAAGCAGTAGAGTACTAGGCAAATGTGCTCAGCAGTGAGGTGAGTAGTAGCTAAAAATCCACTTCACACTTCACTAGCCAAACTAGCCTGGACTGAGCTAGAAGAAAGGGAATCTTTTCTAATGTCCACAGACATGCCACAGATTTGCTAAGAATTAAACCCGCAGGAATGGGCCCAGAGTGGGGTTTTGTTTTTTTCAAATTCCACAAAGGTGCATGTTAGGTTTTGTTGTTGAACTAACCGAAACCCCAACACAAACCGGTTTTCCGCAAAATAGAAACTTAAATGAAAATTCTAGATTTTACATTTAGCTTCAAACGTGGTAACCAAAGCCAAATCCAAGTAACCAAGTCATGTTGAGGCAGGGGGGCCAGCAAGAGGAAATAACTGGTAGCTGGAGGAGAAAGTTTCACAGCAACTTTGCAAAAATAACCATTGACCTAGAACTGGCTGCACCAGATGGCATCAACGTGGCATCTGAAATGACAGTGCATGGACCGCACACCCCATTATATGCTCGCTTCCATCTCAGGAATTAATCAGCATACTGGAAGGGCTCTTTTCTGGAACCATGACACTTCCAAGGAAAACCATTTAAGGATTGAAAGGTGAGTTCCCCTTTAAGAAAGAAAGAACTTCCTTTGCCAAGGAAATCCCACCATTTCCTTTGGAATATTAATATTAAATATTAGATATTAAATGCATATTTAATAACCTCATGCAATAACTCCCCAGCGGTGCTATATAGGTGACTCCTCTGGGCTCCTGTGCGTCCGACTGTAATCTAGAGTATGCCTGCATGCTCTTCGTGCATGTGTCGTTTCACTTTGCCAAAAAATCTTTTCTTATGCTCATTCTTCTGACTTGTCCTTGAATTCCTTCTCAGGGAGAAATCAAGAACCTGATCCTAGCTCAAGTTCTTGCTTCTTTCTAAGGGAACTCCTCGGGTTCTGGTCTGGCTGCAATGTTATCAGGTTTCTGTTTCCTTTTCTTGAATCTGTGTAAACATTATTTTCAGAAGATTCACTCCAAATGATGAGAAGCTGACTAAGTTTAACTCCTTTCCTCTTAGCTCTCCTAGTACAAATGGAAGTTTGTCTTCTGCATATTTTTAGCAAAAACCCAGCTTTCTTGCATACTAACCCTGACATAAGAATGCCAATGGTTCCTTCAGCCTCTACGCTTGTTTCTCTCTCTAAGTCTATCATAAGTGATGCCACCCACCACCTACAAAGGATGAGGACTAATTAAAACCCTTGGGAAATTTCTTTGTTTTTACAAAACGTTAGCACAAGAGCTTTATGCATTAACATACTCTTATTCTCCTGATTTTGTTTTTTTAACTTCTTTCCTGCAAAAGAAAACTTGTCTTTTTTTTGTAAAAAATGGCTGATTATCTAGATCACCTCTAGAAGTCTAAACAATTAAACTAAAAATATCCCTTTCTGTGGTAGGAGCTGGGAGGGGATTCAGGGCCAGAGCGTTCACTTTTCTTGAACTATTTCCTTCCTGGATTTTCCTAAATTCTTGACTTTGGGGAGTCCAGCACTGGAAAGAAATGCCAACACCAATCGGATGTTAAGTTGACTTTGTTTTGAATCTGCTCTTATCACCAACTGATACCCTGATACCCTTAAGGGTATCAGTAGATTTACTGTGGAGGAAATTAACCATATAATGCAGACATCAGGGGAAATGCAAATGTATTGAGAGACAGAACAAACATAGGTGAGGAAATCAACATGGATTGAGGGAGAAAATACACTTGAATCAATCTTTGAATGTGGCGTTGAATTCTGATTAGATAGAAAACGCTGGTGGTCTGGTACACCCTTGGTGCAGTCCACATATATTCCAAGGTCCTAGATTCAAGACCCAGGGCTGGAGGGAACAATCATTGTGAACAACTACATAAAAATAGAGTGCTTCTTCCTCTTCTCTCTTCCTGCCTGCCTACTTGCCTTCATTCCTGCCCACACCTGTTCTTTAAAAATCTTTTTTTAAGTTAGAAAATGGAATATTAATAGGCTTGTTAGATTCAGCAGATTAAAATACAATAGTACAATAATTGTTTAGTATAAGTGTATCTCCTTTAAATATTGCCTGACAATCCTTAAATAAAAGATATGGGGTTTCTGTGTGATCAATAGCTTATCTTGCTAGCAGTCCTGAATCTACTGAGGTTTACTCCCGCTCATTTCTAGAGCTCAAACATGGAGTAATTGTATTACAAATTCCTGGAACTTCTGGCCTCTTCCTTTTTTCAACAGATATATTTTGCCTATTCACCTAGTCTTTCTCAACTATCATCCACACACTATTGTAACTTGGAAGTGGAAGAGGATCTTGCCATCCCCCCAGATCAGTTAGTCAAACTGAGGAATCTATGGCAGTTAATTAACTCTAGTCTAGTTACAGATAATTTAACCAGAGAAAGACAGATGACGGATTGCATGACTTTCCAGTTTTCCACCCAGGCGTGAAAGACTTTTCATTAGCTGGTAACCTAGCAGACCCCCTGTTGGTGCCACAGAATATGCCATTGACATCATCTGTGGGACTCCCCAAATCCCTCCCTTGCACTGTTTCTCCCTGCATGTGTGCTTTGTCTGTATAAACCCTATAACCCCTACAGTCAGGGAGGCGGCTCTGAGACACCTGTCTTTGGTGCCTCTCAAATTAAACCTCTACCTGCTTCAAACACCAGGCATCAAGCTATTGGCTTTGCTGTGCACTGGGCATAAGGAACTGGTTAGTTCTGTAGCACTATGACTATAATATAACTATAACTGTATATATATGTAATTATGGAAAATGTCTGCATACACACAAAAGTGGATAGAATTATCAAGCAATCCCATTACCCTACTCGAGGAATTTTCAATATTTTGCCAGTCTTGTTTCATTCATCTTCTACCACCTTTATTTTACAAGAGTATGTTAAGAGAAAATCCCAAACTTCAGGTCGTCCTTAAATGCTATATTTCTTTTTTGAATCTTATGTTTCCTCTCCTAGCCTTAAGGACACCCCCGCCATTATTACCAAGGTTCACTTTTGCCCGTTTCCCTTCATATAACATGGTCTAGGGAAATTAATGGCTCTCTCTCTCCAAAAGATAATATTCCTTTGTTTTCTTTCCTTAGAGCATCCCTCTAGTTCAAGACCTTCTCCTGCCCCTGGTAACCCTTTCAGGCCTCAAGGGCTCATTGTGCGGAGGGCTGGGAGGAGGGCCGAGTGGCAGTGCCTGAGTGGGGTGAGTGGGAAGTGTTAAAAGGAAAATGACAGGGCCTAAAGGAGGCGCTTGTGCTAAGCCCACCAGGACTTCAGACCTAATTTAACTGCAGTTTCAACCTCCCTCAAGAATGTAGCCTCGACTGGTCAGTGTGGAATCTTCTGGTCGGCCCCGGTGAGATCATCATTTCTATTCTCCAAAGAAGATGAGATAATCTGCCATAAGATCCTGCTTTTCTATTCCTGTGTGTTTTCCAGGTTCATTTAAACCTTAAATGAGTCCTTCTTCCTTTATCTTCTCTCTTTCTGCCTATTCAAGACTTTTGTTTTGTAAAGTTTTTGGTGGCAGCTTTCTACTGGCCATGCTCCTTGATTCATGAATTATTTAATACAGTTAATTAGATCTTTAAAATAAGTTCTTTAAAATTAGATTAGTTGGACTTGGTGATGTGGTGGAAGGCAGGGTGTGTTGACATATATCTAAGGAATGGAGAACCTATACATAGGAAGTTATTTTAATGTGTAGAATAATTACTATAATAAAAAAAAAACAACTTGGTTAGATCTTTGTTATTTGGCACTTTATACAAGTCTATACCTCTTAGGGTAACAAGGAGTCCTCCTCTGACACATCTGAATACTCCTAGGAGTAGGTTTGAAGATGCTGAGAACAGCATGATAGAAGACAGTGGTTCTCGAACATTCCTGTGCACAGACTCCCCTGGCAGGCTCCTTAAAACAGACCCAGAACCCCACCCCCTGAGTTTCTGTTTCTGTAGGTCTGCGGTGGGGCCTGGGAATTTGCATTTCTTTAAATTTCCAGGCAATGAGTGGCTGGTATTCCAGGAAACACACCACAGGCCACAGGTATAGTAAAATCTTTTTTGGTTGTAAACCTGAAGAAGAATCCTTATTACGTGACCTTGGGCAAATTACTTAACCTCTCAGGTTGAGTTATCTCATCTGTGGTCATTCCTTCTACTTTTCCAGTTAGGACGTGGTTCTCAGAAGAGCAAGAGCTTACCTTTCCTTCGGGTTGTTTTGTCAGTGGCAAGTTAAAAGTGGTTTTGCTTGTATTACCTCTCAGAATCCAGTGACGTTTCTAGTGCAGGTTTTTTTGATATGCAAGAATATTGTTGGAAGGCTGACTATCTGGTCCCAGTCAATCAGATATTTCTCTCTTCTTTCTTCTTTATCTTATAAGAGGTTTTTTGCCTTCTGCTCCATTTTGCAGTTCTCCAAATGGCAATTGTCCACTTCATGAAGTATTAAATAGAGTTTGTTTGTATCACCTAAAAAGAAAAAAGAAGATTTATGTTGAGCTCAGGTGGTTATACTCTGGCCCCCAAGGAGAGAGAATGATGAGGAAAAAACTCCAATTCATTCATTCAACAAATATCTGTGGAGTGCTGTATGAACACATGAACATTGCAGGACTCCATCTTGGATGATATCATCTTAAGCTTGTGACCTCTGACTGCCCTTTTCCAGACATTTAATCAAAATCAGTGGTTAGGACCTTCCACTTACTCATCTCTGCTCTCCTAAAATATCTGTAGGGGAACAAAATCCCTGGGGCATAGCTTCAGGATATTGTCATCGGTACTCCTGCATGAATCTTTTACTTAAATAGTAAGATAAACACATACCAGAGAGAGGCAGAAGAAGACCCCTTACTATTTGAACAGGTGTCAATCTTACCTCCACCAAAACCCTGCCTACCAGGTCTAGTGTCCAGGAACCCTGTACTTAAGTTGCCTTAGTAAATTGCTACTAGATGTCTAGACCTGCTTGCCTCATTCTTCAGACTCAAATGACCTTCTCAGTTTACGGTAACTTCCCAGAGTCAAAAAAGCACCTGTTGTGCACTAGGCATTGCTCCAGCTGCCAGGTAGTTAGGATCACTGATCTTAGGACATTTTCACTCTAGTATGGTGAGTAAAAAGGGAACAATCCTGGGGGGACCTAATGAAATATGAAAAATACAGTGATGCGTCAGCCATCAGTATTATTCTCTCACAGTTCTGGAGGCCAGGAGTCCAAAGTCAGTTTCACGGGCTGAAGGCAGGGAGTTGGTAGGACTGCACCCTCTCTGAAGGTTCTAGGGGAGACTCTGGTTCCATGTCTATTTCTAGGGGCTTTTTTCACACCAGGCGATATGAAAAGATGTACCAGTGTGTGGTAAAGCAAAAGAAGTTTACTCCTTGATCATAGAAAGGAAAGGGAGTTAGTGCTCAAGAAGATAAAGCAAAAAGGAAGAAATCTTCCTGTCCCAAACAAATGGAGATATTATGGGCTCGTGTGGTGAAGGGGTGCTCAGGGGTGGCACTAAGTTTCTGACATCTGCAGAATTTCTAGAAGAGAGCAAGGAACTCCCAGGGCAAGGGCCCACACTCACTCTAGTCCTAATTTGGTGCAGGCTGGAATTGTCAGGGTGAAGGGGCTGTGATTGTGCTATTGTAATGAATTATAATGTAGCTTTTCCTTGACTCTGCTTCTCCACCTTGCCCATTTTCTAGTTCTGATCAATTTGGATTTGTTCCAGGCTTTTCTGATCTCACAGGCTTGTGAGAAGACAGATTTATGTATGTAGTCAAGCAGTACCTGGAAGTAAGCAAAAGTACGATGTGTCATTAGTTCAGCTCCTTTGGTCCTAACATAAATGAGAAGTCTCTTTAAGCCATACCTGAAAGTAAACAAAACCACGCATTACCCCATTCAGTTCCAGTGTAACTGGGAGTTCCAATGGGCTCTAGGTTTAGCCCATTGGGTCCCAGCACAAGGGACATTTCCCACTTCTAGAGCTGCATTCCTGGTTCTTGGCCTCTTCCGCCATCTTCAAAGCTAACAGTGTTCTCTTCACATCTCTGCCTCCCTCACATCAACTTTTACTTCTCCTATGGTATCAAAAACTGAAGATAGTTGTGATGTGGGGTGTAGATGGGAAGTTCCAGACGTGCTGGAGGCTGGCAGAGAAACAAGGAGGCATACCTCACTTTTAATGGTTTGCCCAGCTTGGCCCTGGTCTTAGCCACAGCAGCCCAGTCTCCAGAGGCCCTGGCCGCCTCCCTAGTCTGGCCCATGTTCTTGCCTCACCTTCCCAGTCCTTCCTCACCCACTCTGGCACATCAGGTTCTAGAGTTTAGTCTCCAAAAGGAATTTCAGGATCACTCAAAGTGTTCATGAGTAAGAAAAGTTTTACTGAAGAAAAAAATGGTAAAAGGAAAAGCACTCTCAAGCGTGAGAATGGACCTTCCTCTTGAAAGGAAGAAAGTGAAGAGGAGGAAAAGTTGGAAGACTCTAGGGAGATTGAACAAACACAATTTTAGTCAGTATTTTGTCTTGAGCCCTAGGTCAATGAAAAATCAACATGCCAAAAATAAACTATTAGCAGCAATAGCCCCCAGCCAGCTGGAGCCCATGTTCTGGATGCATGACCCCTCCAAGATGCCTGAAAAGCTGAAAAGTCTATTGTTTCCCAAAGAAAACAATACTCTAAGCTGCATGGAAAGGGAGAAGGTCCCTTGACTCCCAGAGAATGTAAAGATCCCAAGCTTCCTGGAAAGCTGAAAACTGTCCCCAACTATATAAGACCCTCACTCCATCTATGTGAAAAACTGGGAAGGCATCCTATGTCCGAGTCCCAGACTTTTTGAGACTCTGGGAGACTAAAAAATATCCTCTCCCAGCCGCATGAAAAACTGAGAAGCTTCCTGCATCCCACCCACCTGCTACCCTCACCCAGCCTTATACAAACCCCAGTCCCTAACACCCTGATGCCGATTCACCTCCTAGAGTCAGGGCGCCTCTCCTCCCTTGGAGAGTGAATGAATCTATCGCTTGCCCACCAAGCTTTCTATTGCTTGCTTACTTGGGAAATCTTGAGCACCCATGTTCCAGATCATCCACTAAATCCATCTTACAATGATCCCCGACTTTGTGCAGGCCAGGTACTAGGGAATTACTTTTGCAGTATGTCTGCCTCCTCTCTGGCCCAAGCCTTTTGCTAATTAACTAATTTTTTCTGCTTTCTGACCCAATTTAATGTTGATTCTGTCTTTTGGCTTCAGCCCCCTAGTCTGTCCCTCACAGGTGGAGGCAGTAAAGGCTGTAGGTGTAGGTTGGAAGTTTACCTGGGAAGAAGGGGAACTATGCCTGAGAACTCAGGCTCCATTCTAGACCTGCTGAACCTGAATCTGCATTTCAACAAGACACACACCTGTTCGAATGTGCTTTAAAACTGGAGAGGCAGGCGCACCCTGGTGGCCTTGTGGTTTGAACCAGGTACCATCCATGTACATCCCAAGGTCTCTGGTTCGTGACCCAAGCCGGGGAGGCAATCCATGATGATCGCTGAACCAATGATAAAGCGCTTCTCCCTCCTCTCTCTCCTTGCCTGCCTGCTGGCTTTCATTCCTGGCTGCACCTTTCCTAAACACAAAAAATTGGAGCAGACTTGCTCCCAAGCTGCTGGGGGAACTGGCGGAACTAGCTTTCTCTTTGGTGTTTGCTCTAACAATATTAGAGAATCCAGTTTGTCTAATAAGTCTTCATTTGAGTAAGAAAATGACCACAGCTAAACACAAAGCCTCTCTGAGTTCCTGTCAGCAGGTTTAAGGAAGGATGCCACAGTGCAGTTTAAATAGCAGTTGCTTGTCTTCTGGGGCTGAAGTATTTGTTGACTCAGCTATTTACCATTTCCTTGTGCTGCAGTGTCCAGGGTCATAAATTATGCAGGGGCGTTATTAAATTACAGCGTCTCTCTTACATCAAATGCTGGTGTTAAGCATATTTTGGGCACTGTAATCATCACTCCACTAGTAGAGAATCATGATTTTTGTGCTTATGAAAGATGCTTCCTCACAGAACCCTGCTTTTACCCTCAGTTTTTGTTAGGCTGGTGCTCTAAGTCTCAGGGTGTGTGGCTTTGGTTGAATCAAGAAATAAACAGAAATAGAAGATGCGGAGTAGACAAATGGATCTCAAGGGCCATTTGCATGAGAATTGCTGGTTGCTGGTTAAAAATAGAAATTTGGGGACACTACCTGGAAAATTAGTCTCTAAGGGTGAAATCTAGAAATTTTAATTTTTAGCCGGCTTCCTAGGCAATGCTTACAGAAATCAATCTCTGAGAACTGGCATTGTAGCAGTCTGTTGAATAGCAAAAATCCTAGCAATTTCATTTTAAAGATCAAACTGGCTATTCCCTTCAGCAAGCAGGAAGGAAGTACAAGAATCACAGGTGTGGAAGGCATTTATAAAGGGGTGGGGGTGCCATCACAAGAGCTAGCAAGGCCATTTTGGCAAACCACCTTTCCTTCGTGGAAGGAGCTTAACATGTAGACAAGACCCAGAAACTCCAGTTTGTTTAAAGAGGCTGAAATTGCATTTAGGTTAGATATTGATTGAATCTTGGTGGGTTTCTCAGGAATGGCTCTATTTTGGGCCTTTTACTGCCTCTTCCCTTCCTTCCTTCCTTCCTTCTTCCCTTCCTTCTTTCCTTCCATTCTTTCTCTCTCTCCCTTTTGTATTTTAAACAAGACATAACTGTTGTTTGAATGAAGAATCAGAAAAGAGAGCACTAATGTCACTTGCCTAGTATTTCAGTACAACATATATAGCAACATTTCTCATTTTCTTAAATATATTATATATACACACACACACAGGGGGAGAGAGAGAGTCTGCTATAGATAGCTAACTTTTTAGGAGTTTAGATCTGTTATTATCGATAAGGGCAAGGCTAGCTGATTGTGAGTGATTGAGTGAGATTGGCAAGTAAACACAAAATAAGCTGTAGGTAAACTTAAAAACGTCTTCTCTATGACAGAGATTGAAAGGTACAGAAGAGGGGGATGAAGCCAAATGGACATTAACTAAAAATACCTGCATAGGGCTCACAGCAGAAAAACCAGTTAATCAACGAAAGAGTTCTCTAGTCATTGGCCTAAAAACAGTCAGGGTCATCTCTCAACATGCCTCCTCTTCCCCTTCTTCCTTCTAAGAAGAAGTCTCGTTTGCACTCTTAAGAGTGACTTTTCTTTTTATTTTTTTTCCAATAAAATTCTTTGTACTTATCACTGCTTTGAGTTATCCTGAAATTCCTTTTGGAGAACTGAACTCAAGAACCTCACCTGCAGTGTGAGGCGGGATGGGGAAGGTGAGAGAAGAAAGCAGACCTGACAGGGGAGACGGCTGGCTCTCTTGGGCTCCTCGGCAGTCGCCTGAGATCAAGGACAGGCTGGATTGTTCATCAAACCTGAGCGCACACTCAGCTTTTCTCCCCGTTCCTCTGCCGGCCTCCGGCGCTTCTAGAACAGGACCCCAAATCTAGGCAGATCATATTTCCTTGAGACAAAAACGGGGCGTTGGGGTGGCAAGAACAGGGTAGGGTTATTTGCTGGTGACTAATTTACCAAGATAAATGACTATTTGTCACCAGGCATGCCAAATCTACAGGATTTTACTAGAATTCAGCATTAAGTCTACTGATTGAGTTGAGAGATCGGGTTTATGCCAAGACTTGCCATGAGGGGGCAGCAGAGAGCTGCCAACTATCCCACTGAGGCCCCGTGAACCAGGCTGTTAGAACAGCCAACGCTGCTCAGGAATGTCTGCGAAAGACGTTTCACCCCCAAAGGAAGAGATCAGAGTCGGAAGCAGAGGCAGCTCGTCCTCGTGAAAAAAGGCAACACCCAGACCAGTGGGTTGAGTAGGAAGCAGGTAAGCGGTGGGTGTGTCCCAGGGGGAGCACCAGCTGCTTTTGAGGGAGCAAACTTGATTCACAGTATTTGAGGGGCCACTGCGTTGGTGAGACGAGGAAATAACAGGACTGCCGATGAAGAATATCTCCTAACCAGATCATTAGAAAACCTGGGGCCTCATCGTTATTGGAGAAACTTTTGGTAGCAAGATCTTCAAATTTTTTTTGGAAAATGACCCAATTTAAAGAAACAAAAACAAAAACAAAATAAAAAACTTAAGGGGCACAGCACAGCACATGATTAAATACTGCAGTTATGGCACAATCAGTACTTGCTCAAGAAGTTTCAGTGGAGGAGATCGGTGAAGATTTGCGTGGCCAAGGAAGGCTTCTTGAAGGAAGTGAAATTTGATCTGAGTCGTCATAAATAAGTGGGATTTAGAAAGTCACTACATTACTCAGTGAGCCCAGGGAGAAAAACTCAATCTGTGGGCCCATGAGGAGCTTTTTCCTAGTTATCAGGGTGCCTAGAGCATAAAGACACTGGTTGGAACTTTGTGAAATTTTGTTCTGGTTTGATGGTTTCCAACATGTTCGGAAGGAACCGGGCCCAGCTCCTTGAAGCTATGGGACTGTGTGGGTGACAGCAATGACCACTGATGCCACATGCATCTGCAACAGCTCACAACGAGGTGGTTTGCTGGGGGAAGAGGATGCCTGGATTTCTCCGGCTGGCTCGCCGTACTCCTGACTCTGTCGCAGGTGGGATCTGCTTGATACATATCTGGATGTAGGAAAGTACACCCAGAGTTTTATTATCAAGAATTTCTGCAGCTGTGTTCTTTACCGAGACCAGGCACGGTCACGTGTGCCCCTGCACAGCAGAGGACACAGAGCGCCATCTCCCACTCACTGATGGGCCGTCAGTCGTGGTCCCGAGTCGTTAGGGAGCAGTAGGGAGACTTTCTTGTATATCCCTTCTCTTCTGGAATGGAAGCTTCTTGCATTTTATTATGAATCACTTCTCGTCTTTGCCTACACGCTTGTCTAAAACACTCTCTCCTTTTAATCAATTTTTATGTCCCTCCAACACTCTCTGTAAAGCCCTGGCCTGTATTTGGGTTGGTGACAGACACAGCAGCACTTGTTTCTCCAGCATAGAATGTTCCTCGATCTTATTGATTTATTCGTCTGAGCAACTTGAAAGACAAAGCACTTTCCTATCAGTAACAGTGGCTCCCTGGGTGGTGGTTGATTCTCATGGGGCTAGAGATGGGTTTGGGGGTGAAACAGGAAAGGACTAATCACCCATCACCAAGGGAAACATCACAGAGATTCTAAGAGATCCTCCTCTCTGCTTCCTGTGGTGCTTTCAGCTAAGAGACATTGCTGGAACTTCAGGATCCAGGATACTGCAGGGTGTGTGTGTGTGTGTGTGTGTGTGTGTGTGTGTGTGTGTGTAGAAGCGTTTTGCAGTAACCAGTGTTGTTCACTGTTGTTGGTTTGGGAGGGGTATTTAGATCCTTTTCTTTTTTAATTTAAGGAAAGGTACAGACAGGAAGAGAGAAAAGGAAGAAGCATCTATGCATTCTGTATTATTTTATTTAATTGTTCATCTTGGTTTTTCCCACTGGCCCAGGATGTGACTGGGGGTCCCTGATAGTGTGCAGCTTATGTAGACAGGAGGTGGCGGACTCACCTGCTAGACCACCAGCGCTCCCATTTAAATCCTTTAAGTGAATCCCTTTGGCAGGTGAAATTGCTTCCCATTTGGAATCCAAGGTGAGAGGATGCCCTTCACTGGAAGTACCGTTGCTGGAATGCTCTTGAATGACACCGCTGCGCTTCTTCCTGGCAGCTGAAGTCTCAAGGGAGCTCAGTGACAGTCATGCTTACTCATTCTACACCAGGATTGTCTTCTTTCAGCTCTGTCCATGCTGCCTAATGTGTATTTCGCCTCAAAGCTCTGAAAAGGTGGGTCTCTATCACTTTGCAAGATGCCGTGACTTATCTAGTCCTCTTGGGGTTTTACGATAAACCTGATCAGTATAAAGGTGCTGCAAAGTCCTCCTAACCTTGCCTAACAGGGGCTATGAAAGCTCCTTTGCGGATGGCATTCTGTTTCATGCACTATCCGTTAATATGCCACAAAACTTTTGTTCTCTGGCACATGTTTCAGAATATTCTAATCTAAAACAAACACCCTACATTAAACACACAGTGACTGCCAAGATTAATTTGTGGTATTCTCAAGGTCCACTTGGTGACTCAGAACTGGTCCAAACAAGCCAGATTCTTTTCGCTCAGCAGCAAGTCCTCCATCAGAATGACTGAGCGGTGCCTCTTCCTCCCCTCTGTCCCAGACAGGAGCTCTGCCTTGGGTGTCCGTCCTTGTATCTAGTCCTCATTTTCTGCCCACCTCATTAGCCACATCAGCTAACATCCTGGATTGTCCGCTCTCCTCTCAATTCAGCTTTACCTCAGAGGCTACCTCTCTCAAAACTGAGAACGGAACAGATAATAAAGAAGTAACTATCTCCTTGATTATTATCTAAAAGTTTGGAAACAACAAATGCTGCTGAGGATGTGGAGAAAAGGGAACACTTTTACACTGTTGGTGGGAATGCTGTGGAGATTCCTCAAAAAGTTGAAGTTGGAAATTCTGTATGATCCCACCATGTCACATCTGGGAATTTACCCAGAAGATACAAAACACTCATTCACAGAGCTTTATGAAGTACCATGTTTATTGCAGCCATATTCCCAATACCTAAGAGCTGGAAACTACCTAAGTGCCCAACCTCAGATGAATGGATAAAGAAACTGTGGTGTATATATACAGATATATACAAACACAGTGGAATACTGCACAGTCCTTAGAAGAGGTGAAATCCCTCATTTGAATCAAAATGGATGGATCTAGAGGGGATTATGCAAAGTGAAATAAGACAAAAGAAGCAAGCCAGATACCAAATGATCTTACAGGTGGAATGTGACTAGATAAAACAAAAAGACAGATGAAACAACCCTTGGACACTTGCAATAAAACCGAGGTGACCAATAGTTAATGGGAGTTGGGGGTAGGAAATGGTGGTGGAGGCCACTGGACAATGGTGAAGAACACTTGGTGATTTGGTGGAGGGCAGGGTGTGTTGACATATATCTCAGGAATGGGGAGACTGCACATATGGGGAACTATATGAGTTTATTTTATGAGTTTATATGAGTTTATTTTAATTTGTAAAACAAAGTTATTGTAATGAAATTCTCAAAACAAAACAAAACAAAAAACTACTCACAGCCTAGCTCGGCCCCCTCCCAGGCCAGATTCCCAAAAACTTGCTGATGAAGACAAGAGCTTTACAATTACTGGAGTCAACTTTCTAATGAGTTGTCATTGATCATCTGTGACAGCAGCAAGAGACGAAGGCGTGTCTTTGCAAACCCCCCCAAAGATGTATAATCTGCAGAGGATTTCTGTGTCATTTCTTAGAAAATTATTCAAATTCTGTGTGAGGCCAGCCTTGCAATTTCAGATTCTTTCTGGTAACGTGTATAGAAAAAGCACTTGCATTTTTAGAGAGAAGTTTTCAGAAATCCCTTTTTTTAAAAAAAACTCATAGTGAAAAGAGTCTTGTGTGCACTGTGCTTGAAAATTGTCTCTTTTTATAGTTTTGTATATTTTATTGCGTGTTGATTATTATAAAGTATCTTCCATGGAACTGATTTTGGTAAATAGGAGTCATAGCAAAGTCCTGAGGTTCAAATCCAAAAAATGTTGGAAATCGCTGGGATGGAAATTGCTGAAATTTTGGATGGGTCTCCGCGGGATGCAAGGTATGTCAGGAAGTTAATGAACTGCCAGAAGGTAGTAGAATTATACTCCAGCGCTCAAGCTATGGCCTCATAGTGAATGGGATATAGTGCCCTTGACCAATGTCTTGCTTTTGGTTAAAGGAATTTTAACAGACTTGTCTTGAGCAGATGTGAGATATGCGTGTGCAGGAGTGTCCCTGAATGTCCGCTGCTCCTGCAGTCCGGCCCCACAGTGACTGATCTAGGAGCTGAGTTGAGCCCGCTGCTTGGCCAAATCCACACCCTCCCAGTCCTCAGTCTGCCACAAGGGCACCCACTGAGCTCAGTGCTGATCAGTCAAGGTATTGTTGTTCACCTGCAGTCTTGTGAGTGTTAGAATAATTGCTGAGGCAAGCTGTAGAATTTAGGGGGTTGTTGTTATGCAGCAGTATGGCGGCAATAACTGCCTGATACACCATGTCGGACACGTTTAGCAGGCTTTTCTCTTGTTTCCTATGGAACTCAGCCTGATAGGTGCATGCAGGGAGGGCCATAGAACGAATCGCATTTCCTACTGGAGCCTTATTTTTCAGAACAATTTACGATAACCAGGCAGGTAAAGATATAACCAGAGTTGGCCTCTAGGGGGGAGGAAAATGAAACCTCCCCTTCTGTCCTCCCAGAAGCAGCATGTTCATAGAAGTCTACCTTCAAAGAAGACTTGCTAATATAATGGGTCGCAGTCACATGGTTATTGGTCTGTGTGTACAGAGGGAAAATACACATTTTGAGTTTGTGCCATATCCTATCTTCATGCACATAACTGTTAACCTATCTTAGGCAAATAATCATTCTTTGGATGATGGGTATAAAAGACAATGTGAAATGAGAGGAAAATACGTAATTTTTCTGAGGTGGAGAAGATAGCCCCCTGTGAGGGATTTAGCACGGAAAGAACTGTGAGCTATGAAAGAAAGCAATCCTGCTAATTAACGCGCTCGCTAATTCATTGGGGAATGTCTCTTTTCTAAGATTTTATTTTTCAGTGCATCTTTTTTTATGCTGACTGGAGCTGCCACCTCTTTGGGAGGAGCCTTCCTCCTTGAGAAAGCCTAGGATGCGTGACCCTGGTCTGACTGCTCAGGTCTCAAGGAGAAATGCTCCCTTTTCCTCCTCCGTACTCATGCTCGCGGGCTTCTGACCTGTTCTTGCTGTCAGAGTGATTAAACTCAGATGCTAAAGATGGGAGACCAAGAAAGAAACTTGTGTCTAGCCATTGGGGTAGGGCTTGGAAAATCTGTTTTTCCAAAGCCAGATAGTATTTCCATATTTGCAGACCAGGCAGTCTGTCTCACACCTCCCTGTCTCTGTTGTAATAGCTGCTATAGACAATCATAGAGAATGCAGCATTGGATGCCTGTGGCTGGCTCGCCAGTAAGCTTTGCTTACAAAATGGGTGGTGAGATGAATTAGGCCTGTGTGCCCATTTGTTGACCTACCTCTACTTTGGGAAATTAATTCTTATATTTAACATATCAATCAAGGTGCTGTAAGGCAACCAAAAGGCATTGCAAAAAGACTGCACATTTCTGAGCTTTCCCTTTGCACATCTTGCTCACTTGTGATCCTGTGGCACAAAGTTTTGGGTTTGTAGGTCCCTGGCTTATATCATCTTTCTCTTTCTTTCTTTCTTTTTTTTTCCCACAGACAGGACACGCACATATAAAACATGTACTGCTTTTGGTGGGTAAGCTTTACTCATAATTTGTCCTTATTTTGCATACACTCTGCATTTACTTTTGAAGGTCCTATAAAAGACAAGTGGAAAAAGATGCAATAGTAAAATGAACAGCAGCAGATTAAGTATTATACCTTGACTCGTTGCCACAAAGCAAGCTACGTTTGCAACCTGTCAGGACCTAGAGACCCTGGAGTGTTACTCATGTAGGAAAAGGGGAGCCAGCACGGTTAATACTGTGGGAGGTCAGGAGAGGTAACTGAACTCGACCCCACACCACTGAGGCCCGTATCATCTGTGCCACAGCCTTTCTGCATTTCTGTGCTTGACACTTGGACACTAGTTCAAAACGTGGCCCAGATTTCTTCCCTTTTATGAATCACCTACATTTACTGCTGCGGCTACCGATGGGTTCGTTGCAGGTGGTGTGTTTGCATGAGCTGAGACAGAGTAACAGAAGAAGTCCTTCCTGCTGTTTGTGGTGTGGTGCATCTCTTGCTTTACTGGATCACTCGTCAGCGAACCCCCACACGTTTCTGCAGAAACAGAGCCGAAATCAAGGAGAAGATTTGACAGCTGTCAGTCTGTGGCTGCGTGTTTCTGCCTGGAGGGGGGACCGGTGCGTTCATTTTCAGGCTTGTAAAGGTAAATAGGTCTCAGGCACCTCAGCCACTGGTGCCATGGTGAGCAGTCTCTCCAGACACTATGGGAGCACAAAGAATGCAAGTGGAGGATTCTGGCTGTTAATTAAAAATCTCTGTCTTAAATACTACCCGGTTGGCTCTTCTGAAATCTATGAAATCTAATTAGACATTTTTCTGATTTTCTCCCAGAACTTTTATGCCTTTGATTCTTCTCATTTCAATGCCTAATGAGTAGGATTAGACTCAAGCTTATCAGCTGGGCTTCCCGAGGTTTACAAAACCATTTCCATAGTGAAAACTCAGAGGTAATAATTCCAAAGAGCAGAATGTGAGTAACTTCTGCAAGAACCTAAAGCAGTGGCCTGGGAGATGTTTGCTTTGAATGAGTTCTTACTTGTGGTACTGAGGACAAAGGAGGCTTTGTGGTTAAAAACAACAACAAAAAATTGTAGTCTGTCCATTGTATTAAAGGCTTCGGAAATTACCTAAACACCAACACAAAGTAGATTGCTAAAACTGGTTCTTCTACTGAATGCCCGTGCGAGTCATACTTGGTGTGCACTAATGAGCCTGTAAAAACGGATGCATTTTAAAAGACAGACTATGAATATCACGTATTGCAACTAACAAAGTCACAAGGTCAGATTTGTTGGCCTTTGCTTTGGCATTCAGTGTCTGTCCATCTCACTTTTACTACCAACTCTTTATGGAGTCCCAATCCCCCCTTGCTGTTAATAAAATCCCACTTGCTAATCCCAGTTATCCAATTTCTTGCTACTAAATCAAACAAATCATGCTCATCTTTTGGCGATCAAGATAAGTTCTGATGGGATCACAGACTCATGACTAAGCTAACCGGAGTAGAAGACAATGCAGCTCTTTGTGCTGTTGCAGCCGCATTGCTCTCATGTGGGTGGATGCTGGGCATGGCTTCAACATCTATAAGGCAGCCAAGAAATACAGAGGAAAACGCCTTCTGGGAGCATCGTTGGAGCCCTCATCAACCCACAGCTGATTTCCTTGTGATTTTTCAGCCTATGGGATAATCCATTCCCTTCCAGATGAAGCCATCTTGGAGTATGTTTTCTGTTACTTGTAAGCAAACAAGGTCTAAGTATTTAGATCTAGATGTTCCCTGATAGGAACCTGGGGGAGGGTCCCCTCTAATTCCAGCGATGCTAGATAGTCGTCTGCTGGTATAAGGACATGTCTTCTAGGTCTCTTTCCTTTCTGCCTTTAAATTCAGAATCATAACCATCATCAGGAGATGAGTTACAGTCAAGAAGGTTGTTCTTTTACCTTTATTCTCATGTAAACAGGCCAATCTGATGTCAACTCTTTTATCTTCTAGTATAAAATCATGACTGTTTCACCAACTAAAACAAACAAAAGGTAACAGGCTTGTCAATTTGGGTTGAAAATCTCCTAAGGCTACATGATGGACCTGTGATAGCCTGGCCTCTGTTACCTCAAAAGTGGGCATGTCCTACTCATTGGCATCACATGACTTTGACCCCAACTCTCAAAGCTCTAGAACCTGGGGGCTGAGACCCAGTCCACCGCTGCTGGAGTTAGCCTCTGTTCACATAGGTACCTTCTCTACTTTGGCCCAAGCATCTCGTCCTCCCCAGAGTTGGTGCAAAGTCTTGTTTCTAGTCATACTTTCCTTCAACCCTGCCCCCGCAGTGAACTCTCATCTCAAACTCTTTATATGTGGTTGGAACTCTGTTCTCCATACAAACCACTGCTTTGGTTCCTTTGACCTCGTTATAGGATGACTGTATTGTTTTCCTATTCAGGTGACCCCTGGGACTCCTTTGAGCAGGCTCCTTAGGTCATAGGAGTACTTCTTTTTCACAAATAGAATAATTACCCTATTTGCTAACCCACAGAAGAATTCAGCTAGAACCGAGAAGCTATATGAATTTATGGACTCACGAAAAGGTAAATAGGATCCAATATTTAAGAACATGTGTTGCGGGTCTCCCTGGGACAAACCAAGTGGGCACTCTTTTGGAACTATTTTAGGCAGATTTATTACCCCGGTGGGCTCAGCAGAAATCCTTTTCCAAAGGGTGGGCATGGCCTTTAGGTTAGGATACACTTATATAGGTTAGAGCAAGCACCAGAAGAGTGAGATGTAAATTAGAGTGGGGAATTTCAAGCTCAGGAAGTTCTTTGTTGGTGTACTTGCTGAATTCCAATAAGCTTACATCACAGGACGTTTCATGGCTCCGCTAGCTTGAGTGGTCTTTACCGCTTTCTTCATGGCTACTGGGAAGTGGCAGGCAGGCCTTTCCCCTTACACCTGTAGATTTCAGATCACATGGATCCAGGCCTTTTCCCCTTACACCTGTAGAGTTTAGATCACACGGATCCAGGCCTTTTCCCCTTACACCTGTAGATTTTAGATCACAAGGATCCAGGCCTATTCCCTTAAACCTGTAGATTTTAGATCACACAGATCCAGGCCTTTTCCCCTTACACCTGTAGATTTTAGATCACACGGATCCAGGCCTTTTCCCCTTACACCTGTAGATTTTAGATCACACGCATCCAGGCCTATTCCCTTAAACCTGTAGATTTTAGATCACACAGATCCAGGCCTTTTCCCCTTACACCTGTAGATTTTAGATCACATGCATCCAGACCTTTTCCCCTTACACCTGTAGATTTTAGATCACACGCATCCAGGCCTATTCCCTTAAACCTGTAGATTTTAGATCACACAGATCCAGGCCTTTTCCCCTTACACCTGTAGAGTTTAGATCACACGGATCCAGATCACACCTCACCTTGTTTTAAGAATCACCTGTGGTTCTTGTTAATGGTACTGCAACACATTGGCTGGGTGTGAGGCCCTGGAGCCTGCATTGACAGGGGACAGTTGAGACACCCTTGTGACCAGATGTCCCGAGTGGGCAGTGGTGGTAGCAACCCTGCTAGAGGCGGTGACTTTCATCAGGGGGAATGGCACCTAGAAGCTGCCCAGTCACGGTCACAGCAGCCCACACATCATGACGGGCTGGGGGAGGCAGTAAGCCCACCAATGTGGTTCAGGGTTAAAGACCAGCAAACTGGAAGGAGAAAGACATGGTTGTCTCTCGCTGGGTTTCCTGGAAAGCAGACTCTGCATTGGAGCTTTCAATGTAGAAAGCTGATTAGGTGGTGCCCTCAGGGTCAGCCTTTGCCGGGGAGAGAAGGAAACAAGATTGGGGAGAGACAAGTTGAATTGCAATGTGGTCACAACAAAAGGCTTCGGTCAATCCACAGGGGCCTGTGAAGCTGGGATGGATCTTCAGAGTTGGCCTGGATTGAACCAAGTAAACGAGGCCCCCACCAGTGCAGCAGTGCAGACTCCTGGGGGGTAAGGTGACTCTCTTCAGTGAACAGCAGACCCCACTGAAGGGCTCAGCGGAGGACGTTCATCTCCACAGCCCCCAGGGCCTGGGACTATTGTGAGTGCTCTCGTTCTGGAGGGGACAGTGTAGGCCACACCCAAACATCATCTACAGCAAGGTTGGCAAACTACAACCCATGAGCCAAATGCAGCCTGCTGTGGGCTTTAGTAATAGGATTTTAAGGAGCACAGCCATGCTCATTCACTTATGTATTGTCTTTGACTGTTTTCCTGCAGTCAATGGCAGACTTGAATGGTTGTGTCTAATATATTTACTGTCTCTTCAAGAAAAAGTCGCTGCAGACATCTGAGGTCAAAGCTGCCCAATCCAAAGTGTCTTCTTCAACAGAAGGTCTTTGTGACACTTTCCAAATACTAGGGTGGTGGGGGGCAGGTGAAAGGAGGGGAAAGGAAACACGGAGAAACATATGGCTTAGGGAGAGGCCTCATTACAATTTTTGCCTATGTAGCCAATGGAATATTATTCAGGCATAAAAAGAAGAAATCCTTGCCACGTGATTGTTAAAACAAACAGGTTCGGCCAGTGGAAAGCAACAGACTATACGAGCACTCAGGGAGAGTTGAAAGGATGTTATTTAATGCTGGTGGGCACCAGTGGAGTGGTCTCCAAAGACTGGCGCCCTGAACAGGAGCAAGTAACAGATTTTATAGGCTGGGGTTTCTGGGGTAGGCCACAGTGAGGTGGAAGTGGGTCTCTGGAATTTTTCCATTACGGGTTTCTGTTCACTGTGTGATAAGCAGAAGTGATTTATGGCTTGGGGCTTGGCTGGGCTAGTGAGATAGTAAGTTCAGTGGAGTCTTAGTTCCTGAGGCTTATTGTTCAGTGGAGGCTTATTTCCTTCTCCTGACAACAGGGATGAACCTTGACGGCAATATGCCAAGTGAAATAAGTCAGTTAGAGGAAGTCAAATATTGTATGGTCACATGTATCAGAGAATAGATTGGTGGTTTCCAGAGGTGGAGGAATGAAGGTGGGGGTGGGTGAGATGGGTAAAAGTAGTCAAAAATGATAAACTTACTGTTATAAAATAAATAAGTACAGCACAATGGCTATAGTTGGTAATACTGTATTGAATATTGGAAGGTTACAGGAGAGTAGATCTTAAAAAAGATCTTGTTAGGTTCTCCTGAAGATTTGGGGATCTTTTTGGTTCAGGAACATGGAAGGAGTGACCCAGAAAATGCTTTGAACATCCAAGAGTTTTCTTGGAACTTCCAGTCAGGCAGACTCAATAAAGGAACACACCAGCTTTCGGGGGAAGAGCTATTGGCTATTTTTATAGGAGGTTGCAGGGAGTTGCTGAGAGGTGGCAGGGTGGACTTTCAGATTCAGGGCATGGTACTGCTGCAGTTCACTCAGAGTCCAGAGACAAAGAGTCTGTTAAATTCATTATGATGGTAATTTAAGACATTAGTCAAAACAATGGGGATTGTTATCATAAGAGACTGAGAAAAGTGCTGAGGATCTGCTGCCCTAGGAAAGACTTAGCCAAAGACCAATGGAGAATCCCACCCTAAGGCCACACAATGAAGCCCCTAGCATAAAATAGTATCAACCATCCTTTTGGGGGAAGCTTGTCCTATCAGTTCTTATCATAAGAAAAAATAAGGTGTTGGATATAAATTAGACTTATTGTGGTAATCATTTCACAATATATACAAATATTGAATATACTGAATTCTTATGTTGCATATCTGAAACTAAAATAATGGTACACATCAGTTATACCTCAATAAGAAAATGTTTGCTTCAAGCTACTTAGGTCCAAGGAGGTAACTTCCCAGAGACCCTACAAAGTAACCTGCAACCTGACTTGGGCTTTTCCTCCTCCCTTCACATGGGGGAGTTGAAGGAGAGTTCCATGGTTTTTTTTACTGAGGTGATTCTATTCACAAGAGGTTATAATTTTTTGTATTTTTAAATGCAAGACAGAGGATGGTCAATTCACTCTCTTTTATTTAGACAGGATCTGTGAAGTGAAGGATTTGGAATATTCTGGAACCATAGACCTGTTAGAGAGAAGCAGAGTGAGATTTCCAGAGAAATAATGGCTCAGTCTCCTTGGGTGGAGAGAAACACTCAGTCCACAGAAATGCAAATGTGTTTAGAACTAATAAGGCCAGCCAGGCTCTAGTAAGGGCTTGTGCATTTCAACAAGTATGTGGTGCTTCTTTACCATTCACTTAAAATAGGTAGTTTCTATAACAACCATCCTCACTTAAATAGATGTGCACATCTCTTTGTTATGGAAGAAGGCAATCTTACAAAGACTCTGTTGTATCTTGCTAGTCATTTTCAAGACTAAAAGGAATGTTCTGACTCATAACTTCACGGAGGACCCAGCCTGTTGCACTCAGTTGTCCCCATGAACTCTGAATTACTGTTTGGGGGCAGAACCCAACCACCTGCAGAGGCCAGAAACTTA
This sequence comes from Solenodon paradoxus, assembly GCA_004363575.1. Taxonomy (NCBI): domain Eukaryota; kingdom Metazoa; phylum Chordata; class Mammalia; order Eulipotyphla; family Solenodontidae; genus Solenodon; species Solenodon paradoxus. Next base: position 310,809 of record RJWH01000478.1, on the reverse strand, counting down.
TTTCTCTGTGTGCAGCCCTGCAGCTTGATGTGTTTGAATCTGGATCTGGGCTGAGACAGCTAAAAATATAAGACTCTTGGAGTAGGAATGACACCCATGGACTCTTTCGCTGGGGAGTTGGGAGGGAAGGGTCAGGACAAATGTAAGCATTGGAAGGGCTCAGGAAGCTTTTCTTAAATTAAGACAAAAGACTATCTGCGTCACAGTCGTGTTTAGAGTTTCATTTAAAAAAATAGGACTTCTGGCCCCAAGGGAGTTCTTCTAAATCAGATTCTAGGAGATTGAGACCCAGGAACCTGGGCTTTTTGAAAATAAGTTCTTGGGGAGAAGATTCCAAGATGGCAGACTAGCAAGACCGATAGCTCATCTTCTCCCCACAGGTGCCACACAAACAAGCTCTTCAGGTTATTTCTCTGCATGCAAGTTGGAGGAACAAGGGCTTAGCTCATCTTTTGGTCTGTTGCTATTTACCACACCAAGGGGAAAATATGTGTACATGGCTATCACAAACAGATTTGCAGGGATAAAATCACAACGAGGGACTTAGATGGGTTTGGCAATTTAGGATTGTGTTGGTGATAACAGTAAGGCCTATGATTTTATTACATACACTGCAGATCTTTCATCATGTTTTCAACATCCAGTCAACAAACATTTAAACACTGAGTGACTGCTTTCTGTGCTGGAGGCATTGTTGTGAGGCTGTGGGTACCAAGAAGTACAAAAAGGACCCGTGTCCTCAAGTAGTTCATAGTCTGCCAATCATGCGTTTCACAGATGAGACTGTGGTTCAAAGATGTTAGCTGGTTTACAGAGATGGACTGCTGGCGAGTGGCAGAAATAAGATTCAATTCTTTTTGTTTTTTTTCTGGCATGTGAAAATGTGTGTTATGCGTGTATTTTCACCATCAAAGCTTGCAATCTTGGTCTTTTCGCTTTTCCATAAGGTTAAAAAGGAGACGTTAACTACTTTGACAACCTTAAAGAGGACTCTAGGAATGTCATCAAATCCAGCAACCAAAGAATCATCATTTTTAAAATTTAAGCTGTAATCATTGAATACAAGGCTATGTTGATTTGTTTGTTTTGCCATCCTTGATTAACAGGATTTGGACACACTTTCTCATGGCAAAATTTGGCTGCTTGACTTCAAGCTCTATACTTTCCAGTACAATTTCCTTTGTATCTTCTAAAGGACTGGCTGTTAGGGCTGTGTCCAAATCGATCTTCTTGTGTTGTTTCTTATGTCACTTCTGATCTCTTCAGTGATGATGGAGCTTACTGGCAGTATGAACACTGCGGCACTGAACTGGGATTCTCCTGAACGCCTTAATCCCAGTCTGGTGGTCTTTTGATTCTACTTTCTATCTTTTTAGATGAAATGAGACTCTTAGAAATGGAATGAGATTTGACTTGAAATAGACTTAGAACACAAAAAGTCATACTCAGCATATCTTTACTAATTTTTTTTTTTAATGTTATAGCCCTGTCTTTGGAGTCAGACATGCTGCTATCACTTGGAAATGATTCAGACTGCAAATCTCTCATTATAATCATGTCCAGACCTTGAGACTTTCTTAAATGAAAAGGGTCCTTTAAACTAGTTTGGGAAAAACTTGCCTAAGAAAACCCTCTTGAAAGGAAGTTAGGGAGAATAGTATTAAGTACTACAGAGATGATAACAGGGAAAAGGAGAGGAGGCCACAGACTGTGGGACCCAGGAGGCTACTGGGGATCCTGGGACAACCAATTCCTGCCCAGGGTTGTGAGTGGGAGCCAGAAATTAAGTCAGCAAGGGCCAGTTGGGAGAGAAGCAGAGATTTGTGTGGAACTTAATCAAATGAAGATTCACGGTGGCAGGTAAATGGTGGGAACTCAATTCTAGGCAGTTTTTGCTAACTAAAGCCGGTGACCACATCAATGCACTCAGCAAACCTGTGAAAGGAAACCTTACCCCAACCCCAATGCAAAAGTTAATCTTCTAGGAATTTTCCACGGTACTACAGACACTGTAGCTATGTACTGTTCTATGGCGGTTGCAGCTATGTCCTGTTATCATGACTAAGGACAAGCAAGCATCGCCTCCCTACTCTGCAGCTGTACATAACTGATAAGAGTTGTAGAAACCACACACAGCCAAGGAGGTGACTCTTTACCTCAGAGTATGGAAGGATCTTCCCGAAACCCCCCGTTTCTCAGCTTTGACTAACAATACTCCTGAGCCAGCACCAGTACTGGCAATAAAGTGCTATTTTCTCTACTTTTTGAGTGCCCAGCTGTCAGTCTTCTCGCCATCTGGAGGCTTTGCCATAACAAACCCCTTCCATCCGATGGCCTTGAATATGAAATACGTTGCTGGTCTCTCTCCACTTGGTATGCTGCCACCATTAACATTCTTCTTGTGCCTTTTGTGAGTTACAAACTAATTACAGAATGCATAATTAAGTACTTCATCTTTCAAATGTGAGAAAAATAACCAAGCATTCCTCCCTTTGAGCTTGATTACTATTGGTGATTAGCCACATGACTCACTCTGAAGTGGGAGGGGTGTGCTTTGATGTATAATTTCACTTTTCAAGCCTAACAAAAGGTTGGGCGCTCAGGACAGGTTTGATTATTTTTTTCCCCATGGAAATAGAATTGATTGGAACCCCCTCCCCTCTCTTTTTGCCCTTGTGAATTGTTTTGTTCTCATTGAACTCTGGAGGGTATTCTTTCCACACTGGTTGAGTCAGTGGGTATAGGAGGCATAAGTTAGTGAAGCTTGTTTAGACCCATATCTCATTCAGAACTTGCAACATTTTACAGAGGGGAGGCATCTCCATTTTATAGTGGAAGCTCTGCAGTTCAGGAGTTTATGTCCTTTAGAGTCATACTCTTAACCGAAGGGTGACTGGGATCTTTGGCCAGTGTCAGTATGACTCTAGAATTTTGTGAGCTTCCTCCTACAGCATTATAGAAATGGCTGGGTGGTGGGTGGTCAGCTGGATAAGTCCTGTTTGGAGAATGCCTTTGGGAACCCTGTCTCATCCCTAGAATTCTCCTGTGTCTAATATAACCCTGTGTGCTGTAACTTTGTAATATTTGGTGGTTGTCATGTGGGCTCAGAGTGGGAGTTGAATTTTGGCAGCACAAAGTAAACCTCCATTAAAGGTTACAGATATATAACACTGTCTAAATGTTGGGATTTGATTGCTCAGTCGGATGTCATGATAAGATGATTTTTCTTTTAAATGACTTAGAAACTATGGGATAAGCCTCCATAAAATGAAGATGTTCCATAGACATAATTAGATATGTGTGAATGAAAAAAATCTCTCCTCTATTATCTCTCTGCTCATGTTCACAACACTCTGATACCATATGTGTGTTTTGTAATGTTTTCCTAATTCTCTGACATGAGCTGGGTGTCCTACAATTCAATGTCGTTCTGACACTGTTTACCTGAAATTAATATCAGATCCCACAAGTTAAGTGTCCAGTCCCACAAGGCTGTCCCCCACTTCAGATACCAATCGCATGTCCCAAGTTGTCACCTCTACTTCTTACCAAAAAGCTATAAATTAGGTTTCCTATGATGCCCAACCTGAGTTTGACAATTTGCTATAACAATTAATGGAACTCAGGAAAGCATTTTTGCTTACCTTTATTTATATTAGATACTATAATGTATTTATATGCAATAAATACATATCAATATATTATTTTTCATTATATAAAATATATAGATATAATAAGTATAAATATACATAATAAAGGATGCAATAAAGAATACAGATGAACAGCCAGATGAAGAGGCATTCAGATTGGAAAGATAGAAGTAAAATTACATTTATTCATACATAACATGATCCTGAATATAGAAAATTATAAATTATCCACAAGTCAACATTATTAGAAATAATAAATGAATAATAACTAATAAATGCATTGTAATATGTAAGAAAATATACAAAAGTTATTTATAATGCATAATCCAGAAGTGATTATTGAGAAAACAATACATTTACATACAATAGCATAAATGGTAAAAAGCTTAGAAATAAATTTAATACGTGAAGTGCAAAACTTAAACGAGAACTACAAATCATTGTTGAAATAAAAGAAAGAAAATATTAAAAAAAGGAAAAGTATCCCATGTTCATGGACTCAAAGACTCAATGCTGTTAAAATGTGACTGTTTCTCAAATTGGTCTACAAAATCCTAGCTGTCAGAGTAACAACTAACTTTTCTGTAGAAATTGACAAGCTAATTCTGCATTCATCTGGGAAATTCAAGGAATCTAAATCTGTCAAGCAATCTTGAAAAAAAAGAACAAAATTGGAGGATTTCCACTTCCCCGTTTCAAAAGTTAATACAAAGCACCAGCAATCAAGACTGTGTGGCACTTCTCAGCAGTGGAAAGATCCAACTCAATAGTGGAAATAATAGTCTTTTTAGCAAATCAGTGATGAGACAGTTGTATATCCCCATGTGAAAAATTAGTTTAATCCGTAACTCAAAATATACACAAAAATAACTCAAAACATAAGAATACAAGAGAAAACCTATGAATTGATTGGAAAAAAACATAGAGAAGAAAACACAAAATTCTTTATGATCTCACTTTAGGTAGTAGTTCCTTAAATATGACACCAAAAGTGTAATCAACAAAAGAAAAAATTAGATTTCATAAAAATTAAAAACTTTGTATTTCAAAGAAAACTGTTAAGTACAAAGCCAACACATAGAATGGGAGAAAATACTTTCAAATCATGTATCTGGTAAGGAATTTGTATCTAAAAATATGAAGAACTCTTAAAATGTGATAATAAAAGACAATTCAATCAAAAAATGGATGAAAGGAACTGACTTGAAATTTTATCAAAGGAAATATATGAATGGCTATATGCAAATTAAAAGATATTCAGCATCATTAGTCACCAGGGAAGTATAGATCAAAACCACAGTGAAGTACAACTTTACACCTAGTGGGATGTCTACGATAAAAAAGACAGAGAAGAGCAGCATTGTTGGGAATGTGAAGAATTAAGAACCCTAACACACTGCCCATGAGAAAGTGAAATGGTGCAGCCATTTGGGAAAACTGACAGCTCTTCAAATATTTAAACCAAATGACCCAGCAATTCTATTCCTAAGTAGAAATCCAGAGAAATAAATAAATAAATAAATAATCTACCTAAAAACTTGAGTGTTCATAACAGCATTAATATTTGGCCATGAAAAAGGATAAAACACTGATACGTACTATAACATGTATGAAACCTGAAACAGTATTCAAATAAAAGGCCACATGTTATGTGATTCATTTTCTTTAAAATGTCCAGAATTAGTAATCTATAGATGTAGAAAGTTTGTGAGTGCTCACCTAGGGCTAAGGTAGAAGGGAAGATTAGGGTATGATTGTTAAAGATCACTGCGTTTCTTTATGGATTGGTAAAATATTCTGAAATCAATTGATGATGGTTTGATAACACAGTGACTATACTAGAAATCCATTGAATTATGCACCTTAATGTGAACAAAATGATTAGAATCTAACTTTTTACATAACTCTCAAGTTCAAAAATGGTCTTTATCTCAATTTTAACAACAAAACAAGAAAAAATATAAGGAATAGTCGGTGTGAATTGTCTCAATGTTCATCCTGCAATGTCTAGCAACATATAATAAATCTCTGTGCTTATACAGGTTCCTTAAGTTTTTCTTACCTCATTAAAGTTATTCAATTCATAGCATTCTAATGTGTTTTTTCTTTCTTCCTTGAGCCTGTTTCTTCAGAGTTTAGATTTGGAGAAAAGAGAGGAAAGCAAATTGCATATCTTTATGTGGCTACTCATAGGATAGATGGCCTACCCTTCTGTGGAAAATTGCAGACTCCAAATTTGAAATGCTTCCCAGTGTATGCAGAAATGACTGTCATGGAGGAAGAAATTCATACTCACCGATGCTAGAAACAGACTCCTGGTGCACCGTACAGGGTCAGTCAGAAGGGGTGAGGAGAAGACATGATCAAGAGCCTTTATTGTGGTTTCTGCAGATGGTAAAAGGCAAGGCAGAGTAAAGTAAAGGCAGGTTAGAGCTGGCTAATTTGAATCATCTCAGTGGACTCTGAGGCATTGGTATGGTCCCTGCTTGTTTGATACCTGGTCCTGGAACGATTAGGGCATAGGAGAGTATCCTGCACTGTAGGAGTTGATGAAAGGAGGTCACTGAGGGCATAGCCTTGGTACTGATTGGTGTGCATACACCATGGCTGCGCTCTCAAGCAATTGTTTGCTATCTCTAGGAGTTAGTTAAGTCCAGAAGAAACAGTGCCTCCCCAGGCCTACAAATGCCAAAGCATCATAAAATACAGATGGCAAACACATGACTCATACAATCTATTTATTCATTTCCTAATCCCATAACTTTAGTCCCTGGTTTACAAACTCATCCCTGGAACCCACTGATTTGCTAACTCAGCACTTCAGTTTGATCCAGAATTTCCACATATGAACTGTCTCTTTGGAGAATCCTGATGAGATTAAGCCCAAGATCTTAGATCTGTTCCTGCTTCTTGACTTGGACTTCAGAGGGCCAGACCCAGTACAGCTAAAGACATTGTCTCTATTTCTTGCCTGGGTTAAGAGGTGTTTCGGCCACTCAAGAGACATGGGCATGGGGTGGTGGCAGTTGCCATCATGTCTCTGGTTGTATTTAGACCTATTGATAGCCATATACACAGAGCAGGGGCCAACTGGTTCTGAACCAGCTGACAGGCAGCATTAGTGAAGGGGTGGGGTACGCTGGGGTGCATATAAGAGCATGGCTATATGCCTTTTCCCAAGAAAATGATCCATATTTAAGAGAATCCTGAGCCCAATAAGCAGGACAACTTGATGGCTATGTCTGGCCTTATGGTTCACATCAGAAGCAATTTGAATTAACTCAGAAAAAGGGTTTATAACAGAGTCTGGGTTGTAATAAATCCTCAGCAAATGTTAACCATTATTGTTCATCACTTTCATGGTGCCTGACTCTTAGTAGAGACTCAATAAATGATAACTCATCACTTCTACCAACTCATGCTACCCTGCGCATCCACAGAATTTATATGAAATCAAGGCAGAAAATAATCCTGTGGGATCTTGGTAATGCCATGCTCTCCTTACAGGCACCTCTATTTTCAGAGCTTGGACCCTGGACCCTTAGCCCTTAGCCCACGCTCCCACTCAGCCTGGCCTCTCTGCAGCGGGTTCTAGTTCTCTTCAGTCTTATCCTACAAACACCTCCCAAGGCAAACGCAGCTTGCAATCCTTCTCAGCTTCTTCTACCCCGTTAATGAAGCCCAACTGGCAATTAATTTTTAAAATCCAGCAGATCTGTTTTCTTTGAAGAAGGAAGCACCTTACAAAGACAGCGGCATAGATCTTATTTGTAGAAGAAGCTCTTTACCATCCCTAACAGGAAGGCTCGCACACTTGCCCCAGGCGGATCTCATCCCAGGTATCTTCGAGCCTGGCTTCTGGAACATCGCTGGGTGTGAGTCCTCTCTGTTATAATGAGCTGTGCGAGCTGGGCTAGGGGCTTCAGTTCTGTGAAATTCGATTCATGCAACTTTAACAAAAGAATACAAAAATAATATCTTTGTGGGTTGGTGATGAGCGGTAATGGGTTCACAGAAAGTATTTTATAGAAAATGTGTCCCATAATGAACATTGCAGTGCCAGGACTCATCTTTCAGTGAAGTAACTTGAAAGACAACACAGACCATTTTGGTCTATAGTAACAAGGGGGAATTTTATTATTTTTGTGAATTCAAAATCAAGACAGAAAATGAGATATTTCTAGTCTGTCTCAAAGGTGTGAAATACATTTTGGCCTGAAGTTAATAGGCATCACAAGAAAGCCCTTTTCTTTGTGCAAGGACGGGAGAGGGCCTCACTAGTCAAGGAGAGACACATTAGCTGGCAGCTGTCTCTTTACTCTGGGAGGGACTCTTCTTAGGGTTTCCAGGTGTACAAAGAAAATTACAGGACCCCAAGGTAAATTTGCATTTCAGATAAAGAACAAATACTTTGTTAAGGTACATATTCCCCAATGTTTCCTGGTCATCCTGCATTTTCTTGGACGATCCTAGCCCTCCAGCTCTTCTCCCGAGATCCTGACACGATGTGACTTTCTGCTCTGACATTTAAAAAGTTTGACTCCCGTGTCCATGTCAGAAGGTCACCAGCAATCACCCTGAATTGCAGATTTCATGCATCGTGTCAAGGAAAAGCAAAATCTTCCAAACTAAACTTCAGGGTGTGGGTTTTAATGAGGCTGTTGTGTAATCAGTGATGGGTGCTGGTTGGTTGACTTCTATCTGGCTTAGATCTTGAGCATCATCCTAACCCTTAGTGCTTAAATAAACCTACCTTTGTGGGTGAAGCTAGCCTCGGGAAAAACAATAACTAATAGTAGTTAGTAATATTTGTCCCCACATCCCCTAGACCTGCCAATCACCTGGAGCCATCTGCTCCAGTTCTGCTGTGTGCGAACCTTGATGGAAATGCCCGTTGATCACAGCTGGGGTTTTGGGGGAGTAAGATTGATGGCAATTAGTTGACAATATTTGTTTGGGAAGCTGCAGTACGTTATGGTAATTATAGAACCATGAGCGAATCTTGTTTTTCTTCCCTCTCCCCACCCCATTTCTTTAATTAGAGCCACAGATACATAACGAAATTGCTGCAGTGTCTTAATGACCTGTCTAGGAAGCTACTTTTCCTGTGTAGCTGGAACATGTTTTGGGAGAGACTGGGCAGTCACAGAGGTGGTAGTTGGTCCTCATCTTTCCAAGAGGAGTGTGACAGTCTGGAGCTTCCTGAGGACATTTAAGTGGCCAGCTGCCTTCCCTCCCTTAGCAGCAGTCTGTCCTGTCTTAGAAGGGAAAGCTGGATTTACTAACATCAACTCAGTGATTAAAGTTACAAATATCAACAATAAAACATTATCTGCATAGGTATCTTTTGCAAAACTCCTTCCTGCATTTTAATCTTTTGGGGTTTCATGGCTATAGTGCTGTAATCCCTATTTCACAGATGAACCAAAGTGTTGGGATTTCCTTAAATTAGTTAATCTTTTAGGATTAGATGCTAGGTCATCTGACTGGTAGGCTTGGCCACATTCTATACACCTCTTCTTTTGTGGTCACCTACTGGGACAGGCAAGTTCCTTTCTCTAACTCTTGGAAAATGATTTCCTGATTTCAGAAGAAAGTGTCATTCCTAGTGGGCCCCAAATTTCAACAGGGGCGCCCTGGAAATGAACAGATACTACAGATGATCTAACCCTCTACCTAGCCAGCTGTTGGACAGCGGTAGCGCACCAGTACTAAACCTGCCCGAGGGCTTCTCTCCTGTATCACTCAACACCGTGTTTTCCCAAAGAATAGTTTTCTCTACCACCCTGTACTGTTCAGTATGTGAGCACTATGCTGGTATTCTGTTGAGCACTTGAAATGTGACTACTATAAGCTGAGATGTGTTCTAAGTGTGAGATATACCTTTATGTGAAAAAGAATATAAAATAGTAATAATTTTAAAATATTGACTATATGGTGAAATGGTAATATTTTTACATGCCTGGTTAAATAAAATATACTGTTAAGATTCATTTTACCCTTTATTTTTTGCTTTTGTTACTGTGGCTTCTAGAAAATGTAAAGTTACTCATGCAATTGCCTTTGGTAAGCATAGTTGAACTAGATTATATGCTCCCTGAAGACAGGCACTGCGCTTATTCAGTATCTTGCACAGTGTCTGCTGCTACCTTGTTGGTAGTCACTGAATAAGTGCTAATTGAATATGTGGGAGAGGCTGGAGGAAAGTTGATAGCTATTTGGGGAATAATTGAGCAGGACCTTATAAACCACAGACCTGTCTAACCCTTAGAGCTGGAAGGGGCTGCAGAAGTCAGATCTGTAGACCAAGTTCTCTGCCAGGGTTGGATGTTGCTTTAGGTTTCTTAATAGATGATGCCCTGCCTGTGTTGAAAAATGTTTAGTGATTGGGAACCCTAGTGCCTCAAAAGGACATCTGCCCCTGCCTGGGTCTCCTTTGTTTCCCAAATCCTTATTTCCAGGGGCAGCAAGCACGCATGCACGCACGGCTCCCAGAAGCCACCTCCTTGTTGGTGAGGAGTAGCTTCATATTCTACCTCTCTCCCTCTTGTTTGTTGGCTTTACTGTCGGCCTCCTTCCAAGATCGGCTCCCCTTGGTTTGGTGATGTATTTGCATGGTCTTCTGGCATTTTTGAATTTGTTATTTCCCAAGCACTATGGCCCCCTTAGTTTTCCCTCAGCGTTACGTATCCCAGCTCTCGAAGAACGGAAGCGCATAGCTTTATCTACGACCACATTTTGTGGGTAAAGACCATTGGTTTGAGGCCCCACACAGACCTCCTGCTGCTCGGACAGAGGGACCGGGAGAGTCACTGCCTAGCTTCTCCACTGTGGGTGACATTTGTCTGGAAAAGCTGCCCTCCTTTAGAAGTGAATCTGGCCCCCAGAAACCTCCATCTTCTTTTCTCTCTTCTTTTTTATCTCCCTTTTCATCCACCTCTTCCTCATTTAATACAAATATTTAATATTTCTAGAAACATTGTGAGAACAATTGGCTCTGCTGAGCCTTTGTGCCTCTTAGTTCTGACAACTACCCTATGAAACAGGGAGTATTGACTCCATTATAATGATGAAGGAGCTAAGTCCTAGAAGAGTTAGGTAACCTGTCCAAGGTCATCCAGAATGACAGAACTGGAATTTGGGTCATTTTACTCTAATTCCAAAGCCTAAGCTATTAGCCCTGTTGCTATCGTGTTTTAATCTACATTCTGAATTTCACAGTTCCCTCCCACAAATCTCTTTCCTGCTTTCATATCAGAGTCCTTTAAGAATCTGAAGACAGTAGCATCCTCCTGTCTGACCTGTCATAAATATATGTCATAATTGAGCTTTGATTTTTAGAGTGGTCCCTCTTATTTTCCTTCCCCTTTCCTCCTCTGGTTCTGACTATCTGACCTGTCCTGTTCTTCACACCTTAGTTTGAGCTTGGTCATGCTACCAACTTAGAACTAACCAGTATATACGAAGTGTTGGTATATGAGAAAGTGACAACACATAACTCTTAAAAAAAAGAATTTCCATATATACTTATATTATTTGAATTTAACACCAACCTTGAAAGATAGTATCAATACATTCAGATAGAATAGTAGTAGAGAAGAAATTAAGTGAGATACACAAGATAATACCTGCTAAATAATTGGAGGATAGGCTTCCCCCAGAATAGGCCTTCCATTTGGATTTTTTTGAGCTAAGGTCAATTGAGGCCCTGCAGGTTGAAGAGAAACTATTACAATTATCTTCCACTCTTAGAAGAACAAAGAACAAGCGTATTACCCAGATACAGTGTTATCTCCAGAAACAACCTTTCTGCTGGAGAAAACTATTTATATGAGAGGACAAATGTTTAGTTACAGAGCATCTGGTTTTTGTCATATTTCATCATATGTCTTCATCCGTTTCTCCCTGAAGCCCCAGGCCCAATCCTTCGGTCAGGATAAAACCCCCTGTTTTGTTCCATTTACTTTAGATTACATCCATGTAGATTCCCTATGCATATGTTATTCAACTTGTTCTTTTTTTGTGCTAATCTTTTAATTGCAGTTATTTTATTTTATTAATTTTATTGATAAAACATTGCATCTTAACATTCTATAGGCCTAAGGTTGCATCACTGCAAATCAATATCAGAATGTAGGATACTAAGTTTGTAAGGTTTTTCTGGGCTCTGCGAGGAGAAAAAGTCAATTAGACAAAAAGTCGAATAGCCACGGCTTTATTGGGGTTTGCACACCCGGGCCAGGTTCCCAAGTCTGCAGAAGGAGGGCTGGGGAAGTCGCAGGCTGGGAAGTCGTGCTTGAACAAAGGGGAGCGGGCTCTTTAAGCAAAGGAATTTCATGGGCTTCCTACATAGCGATTGGGGATTGGCCCTGGGAATCCAGGTGTGGGGGTTGCATCCCTTATTCTGATGTCATCCACCTTTTTCCCGGGCATGGCCACTGCTGCTTTTGTCCCTGGGCCAGCCTAACAGTGTTCACCACCACAAGTTCTTCCATCACCCCAGTGGATCCCCTGCATCTTTGCTAACTAGCCAGAGAAGAGCCCAGGGAGGAGGGGGAAATTTCCTCACCACCTTGACAATACTATGATGAATGAAAGAAACCTCCTTTAAACCTAGATTTTCCTCTGCAAGGTCCATCTTTTCCCCACTTTTATGGACACTGAAATGATGTTGGATCTTTATGCATATTAGCACAATGGAGCCTTGGTCTCATGAATTTCTGCCTGGAGCTCCTTGGAAAGGCTTGGAGACAAGGCTGACAGCTAGAGAGACTCCTTCTGAATTACAAAAGCATTACCATTTGTTTAGAAAGATGCAAGTTTTTGAAATAATAATTGCATCCTTCCAGAAAGATGTTACTTTCGTTGAGAATCTCACCTGGATGACTGAGAAAAGAGACCAGAAACGGCAGGAAACTGTTGGGGCTACAGACAGGCTGCCCCAGGGATACTGATTATTTTGAATTGAAGAGAATTAAGAGAGAAGATCCAAGAATGACAATTTTTTTTTTGCCTAATTATCTATTTCCCTAAAACCAGAAAATAAATCTCTGTGGTGCAAAAGACAGCAGTATAGCCTTATCACTTCAGCCTGTAACTGCAAATCTTTACATATGTAGATAAAGTCCCTTTCTTTGTTCTGTTTTTCCCCCCGCCTAAAGGCATATCCCTCTTCCCCTTTCTAGTGATTACATAGCTTCACTGGAATGATCCCAGGATAGATGCCCTTACTCTAGGTCTGGTCTTCATGTGCACCTATTTAAATTTATCTTTCTTCTTGCTCGTCTCTCTTGTGTTACTTGAATTCTTTTCCAGTGTGTGGACCTAGAGGAGTAGCAAAGATTAGCTTCCTCCCCAACCAAACCATCACAGACACCTTGGTGGGCAGACTCTTACAGCCGCTGGGAGAGCACTTCAGAACGGATGGGGCACGTAGTGGGCCTTCAGTCAGTTTTCATTTGAACGACATAGTTCAGGCAGCCTTACAAAGGCAGCTTAGAGCAGACCAATCTCTTTCCCATGTGAGGACCAATCAGAGCTTAATACGCTAAGGTCACTTCTCAATATTTAGGAATTTGGCCCATTTCACAGCTGAGATTACCGAGCTCAGATTTACTTATTTGGGTCAGTGCTGGCTTTGTTCCCCACCCCAAGCCCCACCAGAGTGCTTTAGAAATGACTGTTTTTTTGAGGGGTGCTGGTGAGGTGTTTAAACAGTTGCCGTGGTAACCAGGTTTCATGGTAACCAGTGGAATTGGCTCTGGGGCACAGCATACCTGTAGGGAGGCTACAGGTAGTATGTCTGTTCAGGGTAGACTAGCTTCTGTACATAACTTAACCATAGCCTGTTAGAGGGTCCGGTTCATGTGCTCCACCTTTCCTGAATTCTGGGGCAATAGGCCGTGTGTAAGTTCCATTGGATACCTAGGGACTTAGCTAGCTGTCTGTTGCATTAGCTCTGCTGTGAAGCCTAGGCCATCGGCTGATCCTGTAGGCAATGACATCCCGTGTCCTGGGATCATGATTTTTCTTGGTTATCTCTCTGGTCTTTTCTGATGGGTGGGGTATGCTTTGTCCTAGCCTGAGAAGATGCAGATAAAAACCTAAGATATTTATTCCCTCTGCTTGGTCCTGTCTCAGTAAAGTCTACCTCTAAATCTTCAAAGGGAGTCTGGTCTTGCTGCATTAAATTCCTGCTGGTCCAGCAGGACCCTGTCGGGCGTGGTTCTGTGCACAAAGGAGGCAGCGCTGCGTCATCGAGGCACAGAGCGACACAGTCGAGCAGTCGGGGAGCACCGGCTCAATGAGGTTTCTAGAGCAGCTTTCCCTAGGTGGGTGAGTTCATGCTGCTGAAGGGCTGCCCGGTGTGCTGGCTGTCCTGGCACAGATCCTATGGTCTGGGAGCAGCCACCGTCCTTTGTTGTCTTTCCCCCCTCCTGTTGTGTCCATTCCTTTTCCTGGGCCGTGTATGTCGGGGGTGGAGGTGGTTCTGAGACCAGCACGAGCCTTGATGGTACTGTCTGTTCTTTAGTTATTTTCTAGCTTCTACGTCTGCTCAGCGGTTTGTCTCTGATATTGAATCCTCTCCTTTCTGCAGTGTATGACTTACTTCCTTGGGCTTCCAAACTAATAGTAGTTTTAAGATTTCTTCTTCATCGTTAATTTCTTTTCTTCCTGCTGTTGCAAGTTCTTTTTCCGTACGTACACATCCCCATGTTCATGCAGAGCGGCGTAGGCATAGCGCGAGTCGGGGTGGATGTTGGCGTGTTCATTCTGCTCTCTGGACTGATCATCCCTCAGGCGAGGCTTGTCTCTGTCGTCTCATAGTCCAATACAGCTGCTTACCCAGCGTGTCTCTTGCCTTCATCTATGAAACTACCATTCGTATAAAGAACGAGGGCAGGGTTTTGCAGGGGCTTGTTTGTTAAGTCTGGTCAGCGAGGCTAGACTTCAAGAACCTCTAGGCCATCATGCCCTGGGGCCCCCATGACGACAGGCAAGAAGGTGGCAGGGTTTAAGGTTTTTATTGCTTCCAGTTGAATCTGTGGATTTTTACACAGGAGCCCTTGGTACTGGGTCATCCGGGCATGAGTTAGTCAGCGCTGTCCCTTGACATCCATGAGCATGATGACAAAATGGGGCACTTCAGTATTTAGGTTCTGTTCTAATGCAAGCTTGTTTGCCTCTAACTAGCTGCGTAGTGGCTGCAGGAGCTCTAAGGCAAGGGGGCCAGCCCTCTGCAACCCAGTCAATCTGCTTTGATAGGTAAGCTGCTGGTCTCTGCCAAGGCCCCGATTTTTGAGTTAGGGCTCCTAGAGTCACCTGTTGTTCTACCTGTATAAGCAGGTCAAAGTCCTGTGCCACATCTGGGAGCTTCAAGACTGGTGCCTCAGTGCGTTTTGTCTTTTAGTTGTGGACGCTTTTTGTTCAGGCCTCCAAACAAGGGGTGCCGTTTCCTCTCCTTTGAGGGCCTCATAGAAGGGCTTTGTCAGCTCTGAAAACCCTGGGATCCATATGTGATCTAGTGCAGGTGCTCCTAGGAGTTTTTGGATCTGTCTCCGAGTAGTGGGAGCTGGGATGACACATACTGCCGCTTTCTCGCAGTCCTGTTTCCCATGGGTGGTTCAGAAGCCTCGGCACTTGACTTTTTTTCAAGCACATTTGAGCCTTTTTCTTAGAGACCCGGTAGCCGGCTTCCGTTGGGAGCTGCAGCAGGGCCTTTGCTCCTTCCCAGCCCTGAGCTCGAGTGTGGCTGGCTAATAAGAGGTCGTCTACATACTGGAGTAATGGAGCCTTCCTCCCGTGTCGTCTGGTGGACAGGACTTTACCCCTCATATACCATTCCCATTTTACAAATGATGAGGAGAACTGAGTCATCCCTCTAAATGGGAATGTTGTCAAAATTGCGTAGCTGATAGTGAAGGCGCTGGGTCACGAATCTTAAGTCTTTGGGACCTTCAAACCCTATGTACTACTCCCTTGCTTGTCCTGTCAGCCAGCTCTCCTGCTGTCCTTCCAGAACCATCCTAGCCTACTCTATTACTTTTATGTAGAAACTTGGTCAGTTCTTCAAACATCCTTCTGTACCTCAAAGTGCTACCTTTGTGTGATTTGCATTCAGGAATCCCCTTTAGATCTTTGTCTCTCAGGAAAATATCTGTTCATCTTTTAAAACTCAGGGAAAATGACCTCCTCTGGGAGACATTCTTAGAGCCTTTCTTCTTTGTTAGAAAAAGACCCATTGTTCTAATGAACAATATTTCTCATTCTTCGTACTTGTTTCTTTACAAGGCTGTGAATAGATTGAGAACAGGGCTGTTACTCTTGCTCCTGTTTTGCAGTGATGCTGGGGCTCTGGAGTCCGGCCATGAATGGTTCAAGAAAGCATTTTTAAGTGTTGGAGTGCAGTTTTGTAAGTTTATTAGAGAAAATGAAGAAGAAAGAAAGCAAAAGCAGGAGACTTTCTCCTGGACAGGAGAGCTTCACTGCAGACTGGAGGCTGGTTGGATTTATACTCTTGAGAAGGGGGTTCTGGGTGGACCCCCTTTCCAGTGTCTGTAATTCAGCAAGGGAATAGAGCCCACAAGAAAGTTTGAAAGCTGAAGAAGTAAAGGATTTCCCAGGTATCTCTCCAGGTCTGTGTAGTATCCGCCAGCATTTTGGTGGTCCCAGCTCCTTGTTGTCTGGGAAAAACATTAAGCCGATGACTGCAGGAATCTTTCCAGAAGGGTTGATGGGATAAGCTTTGGCCTCTAGTGGTCAGGAAAGGGCTTGTCTGGTGTGACTCAGGCAGCATCCCCTTCTGAACTTTCCTCTATCACCCATCTATCACCAGGACCCACTATAGTATCCAGAACTGAGTACAAACTTGACAATTGTCTCTTGAAATTAAAGACCCACAGGTACTTCTAATTGTTAAACATAATTCAATTCCATTTGATTTATGAGTGTGTCATTCCTTTGTATGGACTGACATGTTCTTGCAGAGGATGGGTGGTTTTCCCTAACGGGGAGGCATCCCAGGTGATTTAACAGTGCACTGATAGATCATGAAGATACATTTTAATTTCCATATCATTCTCAGAATGAGATTCCTTATCTTTTGTGGCCAAGATTATTAGTATTGATTGTTACTTCCTACCCTTTAGTCTTCAGTTTATAGCTCCTGTTCACATATTTTTCTCTACAATTTGTCTTAACAATTACTGTGAACAGGGTCCAATTTTAAGCCCTTATTACTTGGAGAAATTGGAAAATATGGCTTATTCTTGGCCCAAGAATGTTGGACACGTTACAGTTTTCTCATCTCTTTATCGCAATGCTTAAAGCAATTTATTTTCTCAGTAAAAACAATTTCTCAGTCATTATAAACCCCACATTTGCCCTCTGAGTGAGGATAAAGTTCTGAGATGAACTACTTTTCCTAAATGAGAATAAGAGAATTACAGGCAGGTTGTCATTGGGTTACTATAGCTTTGCTTTGGCTAGAGATTTCAGGTCTCTTCCTAAATCTCTGGTTATAAAAATTGCCCATGTTTTCAATTAAGACAGTCTCATTTACACAATTATCTGCTAAGAATTAGACTCATGCCTGTAGGTATCGTGGTAGACACACGGACTTATTTCCTCTTAGTCCTTACTAATCGAACAACAATTTAATTCCTGGCAGTAATTGGCCATTCTCCACCGAACACTGCTGACTAGAGTTCATATATTCTGAATTTCTGACCCTCAGAATAATTCTTTCTCTGTCAGAATAATTTCTTTCTCTGTCTCCCTGGAATTTGGGGCAGAAGTTGGAGAGTCAACAAACTGATGGGAAGATTATCTGACTTGGTTGCTTCCACCCCCATTGCTTCTTAACTTGGGACCTTGAGGTGATAATCTTAAGGATAAAAAAGGAAATCCTGAAGGTAGGGAAGGAAAGAACAGCTATTTCTGAATTATCGAAGGAACATTTGAGCTGCTGAACTAGCCATGGACTCCCACCTCCATGCTTTTTCAGTAAAGAGTAAGTCTCCTGAAAGCGAAGCCACTGCAAGATGTTTGGTTACTTGTAGCCTAATGGGTGTTGTCCAGTGAACATCACTTTTCCACCCTGTCACAGGCAGGAGCTCTAACTCAGTGCAGGGACCTGTCTTGTCAGATTTTGAGGTGCTCCCCTCAAATTAAATTTCTTCTCTAGCTAAACATGGGCCACCCATTTTTCACGATAAACTCAGTTGGCATTAATTTGCATTTAATCTGTGTTCCTTTCTCTGCCCATGTAGGCTCTTCTTAGTATTTTGCCTTCATATTTCCAGGCAACATCAGGTAATAGGGGAAACTGCTTCTACTCCAGCAATTATAGTGATAGTATGATGGTATGACTATCTCTATGGTTGAGGTCAGTGAAATCCGATAGAAATGTAGTGAGACCCACTTAAGAAGCTTCAGATTTTCTAAAAGAAAAATTGCGTGCATGCTACAACACAGTACTGTTTTAGGAATGGTTAGAATGAAATGCAATCCTGCTTACACAATAAAGTGTGCTTGATGGAAACACATATTTTGTATTGCTTCAGTTTTAAAATCTAAGCGAATTAAAATGAATCTATGGTACAGGTCACATTTCAAGTGCTCAGTAGCCATATGTGGCTACTGTGTTAGATTGCTCAGACTTAGGTTCTAAACTATTTGAAAGCAGTAACTGTGTTTTATAAGGTCTTCTCCATAGTCATTGCTTCTTCCTCAAACACTTCCCAGGACCCCTAAGACTGGGTTCAGTGTCCCTCTAAGGTGATTCCATAGCCCTGTGTGCTGTCTTCCCCAGTGGTACCTCTTTGCCCATTACTACCATTACTTATTTACTTGTTCATAGGTTCCTTGCAAGCAAGGACTGTTTCTAGTTCACTGTTATATAACCTGTGCTGAGTATAGACCAAGGATATCAGTAGGGATTCATTAACTATTTATGGCTTTTAAAAAATGAATTTCTAAATTCATCAGAAAAGTTGTTTTGAGGACTTTTTATTCCACCAGGTCAGTGTTTCTTGAAAGTAGAGATCGTGACTTATTCATCTCTATGAACTAAGCATAATCTTAGCACCTAGTAGTCACTCTAAAAATGTTTGTGGAACAACCACCAAATCTGTCACAACCCCATGCTCTGCAGTTCTCCTGTCTTCAGAGTTGAGACTGGTTCTCCTGCAGCCTCAGCTCTCCCTCAGTTTTGGGGACATAGGGCCTCATTCTGAAGACCTGGGTCTAGTTCTCTGAGCTGGATCAGGCCTGCTTCCTACTCTGGTTGAGACTGAGGTCTGACTGCAGCTGCTAAGGCCCCCTCCACCCACATCAGCAGCTGGCAGTATGGCAGACACAGTGGCTGCATTAGTTTTCTGAGTCTGGCCTCTCTGGATTGTTTCATCTTGGATTATGTCTTCCTTGATTTACGTGCTGTTTCCCAGTATAAGCTGATTTCTGGCCCCAAACCTTGCTTACACAGTCTTGGGATTTCCTTTCTATTTACCAGACTAGATTTCCTATCAAGTTGGTCTCAGTTGAGTTGTTCATTGACAGGGCACATTTCTCTCTCTTTCCTGAATTCCTCTCTGTCTCCACAACTCCTCCCCTGCCCCTGCCCCCTCCCCCCCCCTCCTCCTCAAAGTGCCCTTCACTTGCTGTCATCCTAGATATAAATGGTTATTTTGAAAACATTCCAGCAGATGGCAGTAAAGTGTTTTGAGCAAGGGGTGCCTTTTTCTGCTTTGCACTAAGTCCCCAACTGTAGCTAGGCTGCCTGTGGAGTAGGCTGCAAATTAGGAGAGTCTAGTTGGAGTTTCTTCTTCCTCTCTCTTCCCCCTTATCCTTGTAGTTAATCCTACCTGGCCAGGTATAGAGACAATGTGACAAATAGGAAAAGCTTCTTGCTTGAGGAGATACACATTTCCTTTTGACTCACATTGCCAGGAATCACAGGGGACACTGTCAGGAATCACTGCCTAGCCTTCCCTCAATCCATCCTTGTCTCATTCCCTTGCTTTCAATATTCATCTGTAGACAACACCTGATTCAGATGAAAAGC
Source organism: Solenodon paradoxus (assembly GCA_004363575.1). Classification (NCBI taxonomy): domain Eukaryota; kingdom Metazoa; phylum Chordata; class Mammalia; order Eulipotyphla; family Solenodontidae; genus Solenodon; species Solenodon paradoxus. The sequence continues at coordinate 291,096 of RJWH01000478.1, read as the reverse complement.
TTCTTGCATGGAGTTCCCATTTCTTCATGGGTACCAATACTACACGGTCCTGGAAATTTTAGGTACAGTCTATGCAGAATTTTTTTGAGAGAAAGCCACATAAGAACGTTAAAAAGAAAGAAGAAATGAAAGGGAACTCTTTAGTGAGTCCAGGAAAAGGAAAGTGATAGAACGCCTGTAATGCTAATTTTCCTTCTAAGCCCCAGGTCTGGATGGTCAAAGTGTATCTGATAGAGATCTATAAATCATGAGCATCTCTGTGTGCGAGACCATCAGGAGGAGGCAGCCCTATGATTACTGAGTACCATGATGCATTTCAGAGAGCATCTGAGAAAGAGACTTGATAGCCACACCCCTGTCAGCCTGAACTCCATCCTTCAAACCTGTAGATTCCAGAGACGAGAGCATATCACCACATGTTTCACTCACCCAGTTCTGTCCTGTTCTCAGAGCTGACTTTACCCCAGAGAATCCTCTTTGTCCTACAACTGTCTTGATTAAGAGAGCAGAACCAGTCATTATCTTGTACAGTTCTTCAAGAGTTGGACTAGAATATACCACAGATTATCTCTTGAGGTTTTGTGGGACAACTTGGTGTTATGGCAAAGCCTCCAGATGGCGAGAAGACTGACAGTCGGGCCCTCAAAAGGTAGAGAAAATAGCACTTTATTGCAAGAACTGGTGCTGACTCAGGGGATTGTTACCCAAAGCTGAGCAACGGGGGTAGGGGGGCCTAGGGGAGCTCCTTTTATACTCTGAGATAGTGATTCATCTCCTTGGCTGTGTGTGGTTTCTACTGGCAACTCTTATCAGTTATGTACAGCTGCAGAGTAGGGAGGCGATGCTTGTTTGTCCTTAGTCATGATGACAGGACATAGTTACAGCCTCCATAGTATGACTGCAAGACATAGTTACAGTCTCCGTAGTACCGTGGACAATTTCTGGCAGACTAACTTTTGCATTGGGCTCAGGGAAAAGGTCTTCAACCACATTGGTATTGGGGCAAGAGGTCACCACCTGCTACTGGGAGAACTGCCCATTGACCTGGCATAATGGAGACTTGCTCCACTTTCTTTCTAGAAGCAATGAAACAGATATAGCTAACATGAAAGATAACTTATCTCCTTGTAGATTTCCTTGGGGATACTAATGAGAACTGGAAGGGGAGGGGGAAAAAAAACCCCTGAGTTCTATCATTGACCTTGCATTTCCAAGTAGTTATATAGCTTTGAGAAATACATCCTTTTCGGATACTTCTTATCTTACATTAAATGTAAGCTTTGAAAGGGAAATTTCCAGAATTCTGACTTTGGGTGCTATATAACCCTACTGACATTTCCAATGCAAGTATCCAATCACTAAGAGCAAGAATATCAAATGCCTGACTTTGCTGCCATATTGGCCATCATCAATTCCATTCTTCTTTTCCTCTTAAATCTAGGTGTGGCCTCAGAATCTTTCTCAACATAATGCCCCAGGAATCCACCCTCAATTCATTGAACTTAACCTCCCTTTCAATTTTAATTCAAGAAGGATTTAACTTCCTTCTTGTCATTCCAGATTGTGAGAATTCAAGGTTCCTCATCTCTTATAACTTTGGAGTTTCCATTTTCCTAACAGTTCTCAAAACTAGTTAGTGGTTCATGGCATCTTAACAAACACTAGAATAAATATCCGTTCCCAATTTTTGGCCAACATCAAGAAGGGAGATGACTGTGAAAACAAATGAAAGGAGACAAACAGCAACAGTAAAGAGAGAGGTTTTGGTGATATCAATGACTGACTTTGTGCTATATTAAGTAGGAGAGATAGAGAATTAAAAAGTAAATCTTGTTTGGAAAAGCATCTTCACATCTAAGGATGGGGGAAAATTCATTTGACTAATAATGTGTGAGCAATTCTGTGTTGCCGATTTGCACACTGAAGACTTTTGACTTTCTGTAAACTGATGGACAATATAGCCCATACCCGTAGTCTGTGTTCTCCAGGACAAGAATTGCTATGTTTAAGGAAATTTTACACTTAGATCTTAGTTTTTTTTTTTTTTTTAATTTTCTATTCACAGCCCCTGTAGAGAAACATCTTATGTTTTTGTTTTTGTTTTTGTTAATCCCTTGAATCTTATTTAGAAGCAGTATTGTATAGTTGTGCCTGCACTAGTTTCTTGGGATCTCTGTTTGCAAGTAGTTCTCAGACTTTAAGGATAAGGGGCTCTCTTAGGGAGCTTCCCAAATGCAATTTCATGGGCCCTATCTCTAGGGAATTTGACTTAATAGGTCTAAAGAAGTACTTAGTGAAAGGTTTTTTCTGTGCTCCGCGAGGAAAGAAAGTCAATTAGACAAAAAGTCGAATAGCCAGGGCTTTATTGGGGTTTGTGCACCCGGGCGAGGTTCTCCGGTCCGCAGAACTAGGGCCGGGGAAGTCGCGCCCGAACAAAGGAAAGCGCGATCTTTATGCAAAAGAATTTCGCGGGTTTCATACGTGGCGATTGGGGATTGGTCCTGTGATTCCAGGTGTGGTTTTGTCAGCTTCCTTTTTCCCGGGTATGGCCGCCATTTTGTCCTTCTGGGCCGCCATTTTGTCCTTCTGGGCCAGCCTAACACTTAGGAATATGTTTTTTTTTTTTTTTTTTTTTTTTTTTTTTTTTTTTTTTTTTTTTTTTTTTTTTTTTTTTTTATCAAGTCCTGGGTAGTCCTTAGATCACAGTTTGAGAAATAGTTGTCTTTACTATCGTGAAGTAGTTCTTCCCTGAGCTTAAAACTGGATGTTGATGGTTTCCATCTTTTAAGTAAGTCCCATGCTGCCATAATCTAATTTGGTGACATTTAGTGTGCATCACATATTAAAAAATAGATTCAAGAAGCTATATGGTGAGCAGCAGTAATTCTGGCAGATGATAGCTTTGAATGACTATCATTTATATATCCATGTGATAATATTGTACATTTGGTATCTATGAATGGAGAACACTTACTGTAATGAGAAGATGCTCTAGTTCAGTAACATTTTAAATACATTTATTTATTTTTTATTTTAAATGCACATTCCAAAGTATAAGTGCATGTATGTGTGAAAGATATTGTTTATTTAATCTATATACTCAGGATTAGGAAATACTAGCAAAGAATTCCATGAGCTAACCCATACGACCCCCATTCCTCCCTAAGATTCTTGACACAGAAATTGGAATCCTTTGGAACAGGGAAAAGCTCAGGAAGAAATGAATTTGAATTCCACAAGGGGCACAAATTGACTTATATAGCATCTTACCCTAAATGCTTCAATTTCCTCTTCTGTAAATAATGATGGCAAACATATTCTTAATGGGTCTAGTTAAAGGTTGAATAACTCAACATATGTATAGTTTTGGGTCTGAAGTCAAGAGCCAATCTTAGTTTTCCATCTTCCTTTAAAAGAATGAATGAAGTGATGCTTTAAGACCATAGTCAAGGAGAATCTGAAGCTTTATGCTTTCCCTTTCGATTCAAAGTGAATGTTCCAGAGGCTTTCTCTCTCTGCATGAGACAGTTTGAAGTTCTTTTCCAGTTGCTGCAACGCTGATGTTTTTCTGTCTTGTGCTTCTTCTTTTGAGATGTTAATTGACTGAAGGTCTGTAAACCACAGTGATCCTGGGAAAATAAGGTTCGGAAGTGGAGTCGTTCCTGCAAGTGTCTCTGACACTATTGTTCTTCATTAAAAAGATCTGAGAATGGTACAGATCAAACAACCACCCCATTCCCTTTCACTGGGAGAGAAACACAAGGACTATCACCATAATTAGTGTGTTTTTGTTCTTCATGTTCTCAAGTCAAGCCTACAGATGGAGTCAAGGTTATTACATTCACGCGAAACATTCTTTTTTGCCCCTCGTTAGGAGATAGCTGGAGGAAGGTTGTGTTTCTCTCTTCTTCAGCAACTATTCTACAATTTGACACTGAAAACACTCAGGCTCGAGGTTTAATTTGAATATCTATGGTATAAAATTACCAGTGTTCACATCCCCTAGCATTTTCCTGACAAATTAATTGCCAATAGAATTTTCAGCAGTGGGCGTGTGTGGGGGGTGGTGGGGTTGCGGGTTCAGCATACAGGAGGTAATTATGGGTGCCCTTGGCCAGGAAGGAGCAGAGATGATACTAAGAAAGTCAATGTTTTGGGTAAGCAGCACCTGCTCCTTTGCCTACTCCATGAACCCACAGATCTGGGAAACAAGTCATTTGGAGGGTTTCGTATCTACCTTTGGTAGACACATTTATTAATCTCTTAAACATGCTGTGATCTGTAATTGTGATGAGATCCCACACATGACACTGTGTGTCATCATTACCTGGTTCTTAGATCTTTTTTTCATCTGATTCCACATTCTGAGCCTTCAAAACATCAGACTAAAGTAGGCAAAGAGCACAGTCATCTAAGGCAGAGTAAATAAGGTTAACAAAGGATTCTTCATTTTGGCTGGGAGTGGGGGAAGGGGCACTGTTGTTGAAAGATCTGGTCTTCTCTGACAGACATGGGAAGATAATCTGTTGGGGTGAAGCATCTGATCGTTATTCTCTATTCACTGTAAAGCCTTCATTGAAAAACTATTTCTCTGAATTATACATCTTGAGACAAGATGCATTTTTCAGCCAAAGCCTCCCACAACCTTGGTCATTCCCTGTTATAATTTGCTGCTAAAGTCATTTTAATTTGTTTTTTGTTAAATTTTTTGAAAATAGTGACAACAAGAGACAAGCAGACACATAAATGAGAACCAATAAATACCCGAAGCAGGAGTGAGGAAGGAGTGGAAGTGGGGTGGATCAGAAGAGCTAAAAACCCTTCACATCCTCATTATATTTTTCAAGGGTTCAAAATATTAGCATTTTTATTCATTTCTCTTCATCTCAAAGATATTTTTGGAGATAAAGGTTTATAACATTATTGTGGAACATTTAAAAAAAACCCAACAGAACTCAACACAAAGTAAAGGTGTGTATATACATTTGATTCCATTAAATCTTGTTCTTGAGTTTTCCCTGTGATGTCAGTTGCTTTTAAAACTACTAAAGATACAGTGAAGATGAGATAATATTTTTGGCACTCCTATTCTTGGAATAATGGGATTGGAAAGAAGGGAATGAGGCTATTTGTTGGCCAAGGTTAATGGGCAGGTTTTCACAATGAATTTGGATCTCATCACCCAAATATCTCAACTCTAAGCCTTCTGTCATGTTTCTTGGGACAAGTCCACTCTCTCAGCACTCATACAGGGTAATGATTGTCAGAAGATGTCAGGAATGGGAAGGACTATCTCCTTCAACTCTTAACATTTCACAGATGACTCATTGAGACCCACAATGGTCAAGGAACCTACCATTGTCAAGCAAGTTAGTCATAGAACTAGGGCTAGTGCCTAGACCAGATTGGTTTAAAGTAGCAACAAGCAAATACTGTGGGATTCTAATCAGTCACTTTCCATGGATGTAAGACTTGGATTTTTAACTTGGAAATCAATTTTGCTCTATCGAGCTTGTAGGTTATGATGCCATTTGGTATAATGCCATGGTATTGACAGCAGGAGGGATGGGGAAGGAAAGAAGAGAATGAATGTTTATTGAGTTCCTTCTATTCCCAGCACTTACCATTTATTTTTGCTTATAATTTTCATGTCTTCCTAATGAGGTCATCTTCTTATTTTATAAATGAGAAGATTGAGGCTTGTAGAAATTTAATAATTTGCCCAAGATATCTCTGCTGTTAATGTAGGATTTGAACACATAAATATGGGATCCAAAATTCATCTATAATTCTTCAACTCACTAACTTTGTTTCACCCCCTTCTAACATTTTTCTTGTTACTCTTTTGAGCACCAGGAAAAACACAAAGCAGGGTCTGGATAATCAGCTTTATCATCCAGCACAGTCATTTATAGTGCTTCCACCAAGTACTCAGCTTTATGCGGGGTGGGGGAAAACACCAAAGGGTCATGAAACCTTTGTATAATTGAGAAGGACCCCATAGGCATAAGGGTATCAGATACATGTGACTTTTCATTGCAACTGATAAGAAATGTGTACATTTCCCTTGGTTTTCAAGCCCCTATATCCTTGCTACTCAAAGTGGACTCCATGAAGCAGCCATATCAGTATCATCTGGTAGCTTATTAGAAATGTGGAATCTATATTAGAAATGTGAACTCTCAAGCCCCAGACCTACTGAATCAGACTCTGCATCTTAACGAGATTTCCCAAGTGATTCACATTCACATTCTAATTTTCGAAGTATAGCCTGTAACCTCTTTGATCTGACTGCCCAGCTATAGCAATCTTCTTTTTACCCCCTAAACATAGTTGCCTGACTCCCACCTCAGGGCCTTTGCACATGCCTTTGTCTAATGGTTCAGTCTTTAACCTTCTATTTTATGGTTCTATTTTGTCATTCAGATTTCAGCTCAAGCAACATTCCCTCAGAAGAGCAAAGAATGCTGACTCTAAGGGAACGGCATTACCCTGTTAGATATTCTCAAAGTATTTATTATTCTCTGAAAGTATCTGTCACTGATTTATTTACCTGTGTATTGTTTGTCTCCTCTCACTAGAATGCTAAGCTGCACACGTGCAGGAGTGCTTTGCCTGTTGATTCACTGCTTTGTCCCCAGCACCTGGAACATGGTCTGGCTCACATTATATTTTCAATTACTATTTTGTGAATCAGTAAATGAATAAACAATGGAAAGTATTTTATTACTGTTGACATTTAAACATGCTGCTATTAAAAGTTAAGGTGGTAGGCAAATGTTTATCTAACCAATCTACCAACCAATATGATGACTTGTATGTGTATTTACTGGTTTGAGAGAAAGTTTTTTTGGGACTGCAATTCATGAATCAAGAGAAAAACAAGCTGTGGTAGAAAAAGAAAACGTGCCTCAACTTTTGCCAGTTTCATCAAAATTGATATCATTTGGGTGGCATTGGAGGATTTTTGGTTTAGTAAAGGTTAAGTTTTTCTTTTACTATCTTTTCAGCAATTCCCTTGAGAAATTCAGATGTTTGCATTTGACTCTGCAAAATAAGGATATGGGAAGCCTTCCCTTTTATATTTAGGCACCTCCAGTGAAGTGGTTTATTTCTTGGTTAAAAACACCAATTTGGAGAGAATTCATGCATACTTAATGAGCTGACTCTGCAGTACTACTCTGCGGACTTTCCTGGGACTAAAGGCAAAGGTAACCTCTGTGAATTCTGATAGAATCTTGGGAGGAGGTCTCACATCCACTCTGGACAAAGACCTGATTGAAAAAAAAAAGACATGGAAAAAATATTTGAAGTTTAATGTATGCCAGGTGGATTATAAAGCAGGATATAAAAAGAAAACCCCCCAGACAAAAGTACAAGATCTCATTTTAGCTCTCATAACAACGTGGGGGCAGTAGTAACCTGTTCTACAGAGTGAGAATGAGGATGCAGAGGTTAAGGCTCCATCAGTTCATCCTGCTGGGAAGTGATGGAGCTGGAATTCAAATCTGGGTTCTCTCCACCATCTGAAGGTCCCATTCTTGAAACTCCATGCTCCTCTGTCCTTGGGAGAGTGCCTTGGTGGCTACTCTCTTCTGTAAAAACTTCCGTTATGTGCAAGCCAGATTTTCTGCTTCCTTCAGAAGAACGCCCCAGGGACCGATAGCCTTATAAAGAATTTATAAGGAAAACAGAAGTGATGGTGCAAAATCTTTAGAACCACATAGAAGGTGTTCAGGCTCTGAGGTGAGAAAATCCAGAGATTAAAATTTGGCTGACCTCACAGGACTGGGGCATTTTTAGTCAGTGGATCCACCCAGAATGTAATTATAAAGAATTTGAGAGACCAACCAATGTGGTTTCACATACACAAGTGTATATTATTTTATTAACTAGTGACATTGGTAAGTTGGAGGGGGCTAATTCAGACTGAATGTTTATGATCCTGTTTTTTCCACAGAGGAGAAAAGGGTTTGGAGGGCAACCTTGCCAGTCATCTGAAAGCAGTGAGAGGAGGGAGAAGGGATTCTTGACAGTCCCCTCCCGCCATTAGATCCTACCCTGAGTCTTAGTCCTCTTCTAGACATGTTCTGGAGTCTTCAATTCCAGACTTCTTTCATTTTACAGCTCTTCCCCCAGAAGTGGAAGCGCTAATGCTAGCCCAGTACCTATACAAGTGACCAAGACAAAAAGATTTTCAGGTGAACCCAAAAGGTTATCTGAGTTTCCAGAAGTTTCTTTTTGTAGGCCAAGAGGATGTGCAAAATGAGTCCTGAATTTCATCACTAAGTGCACTGAAATTTCTGAGTTCAGGTAATTACCAGTAGATGGCACCCCTTGGCAGCTTTGTGGAAACCACATCCCTTGAGCTTTTACAAAAGTGTCATAAAATGTTTTTCTTTGAGATTACAGCCTTGTAAAAGACTAGATACCCCCTTTTTGCGCTAAAAGATACCCTTTTGTAAAATATACCCCTTTTTGCTCATTGCCTGACTCATCATCTATTCTTCCAGAAATCAGAATGCAAAGGGCAAGAGGGAAAATTGCTTTCCTTTAGTTTAAGTTGCTTTCTTTATACAACTTTTGTTAACTTCAAGTATCTTTCATGACCCAGAGGGAGGAACATTACAGAATGATTCTTCTTCCTCTATCCCCCATTTTGTTATCTTTCTGATGTGGAGGATCTGAACGTATCCCTCTTCCCTCTCCGAATACTGTGCCACAGAAGTTTTTATGTGAAGATCATTTGCTTAGAAATCAAAGTTGCCTTTTTCTAGTAACAGGTCATGAGGTGACATGAAAGCCATCTCAAGCCCTGAGGGCCTGAAGCTCAGCATTACAGCACAATGCAGTAAAGCCTTGTCTCTGTGCATTCTAATGTCTATGGAAAATGGGTTCTTGAGTTCTTCTCTCAGTGGAGTTGTAGTCATTTATTGATTTGTTATCCTGGATTGTAGCATGAGATGTCATGAGCCCTGATGCTGCTATGCTTTTATTTATTTTAATAGTATTATTTATTATTTCTTTTGCACACAATGCTGAATTCATTTTAGGGCACAAAATTGCATCTCAGTCTATAGCTAACACCACACCCGCCACCAGAGTTCCAGTGTGCTTCACTGCCCTCTCCCCCCATCCCGCCCCCAGCTCCCATAACCGCAGTCCTGCATATGCTGCTCTTCTTAACTAGGCACAGAGGCAGCTTCCTGACTCGGGCAAACTAGCACCTCCTCCCCATCCAGGGCTTTGGGAATCCACTGTTCTCAGAACAAAAGATGCAGTCCCCTTGAAATCAAGCTTCCAATGTGTCTATACCTTCTTTCAGTAATGAAGTAATCCTCTTTTTGGCAATGGAGCCCACAATAAATGATACTGCTTTAATCACAATTTTCTTCCATCATAAAGGGTATCTGGGGAAAACTGGAAGTAAAAAAGGGACGAAAATGCAGCTCAGGGGTTAGCTGAATCAGAGGGAAACTTTGATGATGAGTAATTCACTGAAAAATCATCTTTTGGAAATGGTGGGTCACTTTTATCATCAGTTAATGGGACACATCATTCCTTCCACACTCAGACTCTGTCTCAGCAGAGGTGAGATCCTTAGCCTGAGTCTCCATTGTCCACCAAAGCGTTAGGTCAGCTGATGTGTCTGATCTTAGTGCAAATTATATTCTCAGCTCTTTACTGAGTCTCAGAGGGACGGAAACAGGACTTTTCACTGCTAAGAACATGAGAGATAAGGCTCTGTTCATGGTAATGCCAGATGTATATAAGTCTGTTCCTGCTGTATGCTTGTTTTCTCTTTTTTTAAACTATAGTGTTTTCCTCCCAGAGACTGTACAATTTTGAGCTTTCCTTCACTTATGCATTTGATAAATATTTGCTGACCTCACAGGACTGGGGCATTTTTAGTCAGTGGATCCACCCAGAATATTTACATGCCAAGTGTTCATCTAGATAAGAGGCCAGCAAATGATGGGTGAAATCCTACCTGCCACTTGTTTGTGTAAGTGGAGTTTAATTGAAACACAGCCTTGCTCATTTGCTTACACCCTACTTCTGACTGCTTTTCTGCTGCAGTGGCAGAGCTGATTGGTTGCAACACAGACTGTTTAACCTGAAATGCCTTTTATAAAAGTTGTTTACAGCTTTGGTTCTCAGTAATAAAGATACAGTGGCCATATGGGGCTAACATTCCTGGAAGGAGTTGTGGTGGAGAGAGAGAGACAATAAACAAGAGAACAAAACAAACAAACAAACAAACAGAAAACACACTGGTAAGTGCTACAAAGCAAATAAAGCAGAGAGGTAGCAGAGCGAGGGCAGTGGGTGGAGGACCTACCTAAGGGAGCAGATGAGGGACGTCTTCATGAGGGAACTGCCTGCAGCTGGCTCAGCAGGAAGGGGCACATGCAGGGGATCCCGGAAGAGGGTATGTAGAGCTTGTTGAGAATTAAGTTGGCATATTCAAGGAACTGAAAAGAGGTCAATTTTTTGGAGTGGAAACCATGAGAGGAAGAGTATGGGAGAGGAAGTTGAATGAGCAATTGTAAATACAAGGGGAAGCCTCTAGATGGTTCAAAGATGGATGGACATGCCTTGACATATGGTTTCAGAGATCATCCCCGGTGTTAAAGGGGCGAGAGTGGAAGCAGGAGACTGATGAGGAGAAATCTGAGCGTGAGAATGGTGAGCGAGTTAACCTGGCACACCTTTGGAATTATGGCACATCGGATGTGCTAATGGATTCGATGTGAGTATAAGGGGAAGAAAACCCAAACACTTAAAGTGACTTCAGTTTTGGGATGGAATAAACCGTCAGAGGATGATGTTTTTATCTAACTAGAAAAGACTGAGGATGGAACAAGTTTAGAGATGTGAATACAGAGTTTTGTTTGTGCGCACTGACGGAACAGCAGTTAGGTCAGTTGCCTCCGAAGGAGTGAGGTCCACATACATCCCAGGGACCCAGGTTCACATCCTGGGTCCTGGGGGAGCAACCAATGTGAATAACTAAATAAAAAAGTAAATTAAAATACTTCCTCCTCTCTCTTCCTGCCTGCCTTCCTGCTCGTCTTCATTCCTGTCTGCACCTTTCCTTTAAAAAAAGAAGAGTTTTATTTCAGGAAAATTAAGTTTGAGTTACCTGTTTGATATCCATATGGAGATGCCAGGTAAGCTTATTGGATGCATACTTTTTATGTGATATTATAATTGATTCATATCATATCAGAAATAAGAATTTTAGAATCCATGGCATATATATGATTTTCTTAGCCATGGGAATGGAAGAGAGCACCCAAGGAAATAATGTTGATAGAAAAGACGAGAGAGCTACCAAAGAGATAAACACATCATAAAAATATTCTCATAGAAACAGAATATGAAAACTATGAATTAGACTCATATTCAGATTCTTTCTCAGCCCCTTACCAGTCACATAGTCTTGACTGGACTCTGTTACATTTTTGGGATTCAATTTCCGGATGTATGACTTAAAACGTTGCTTACTGAATCCTCCTTCTTATGGAATCATGAGTCACTTCTACCTGGAGGAGCCAAACTCCCCGAGAGTCATGTGTTCTTACCTGAAATCAGTTTCTAGCTTTGTGTATCAAGTAGCTTCTTTCCACCTTCCCACCTTGTACTGATAATGCTGAGCCAGTGGTGACATTTGTTTTCTTTAGTTATCTGAGTTGACGTTTGGAGAGCAGTCTCATCTCCATACAGGAAAGGCATTATCTGCTGTCTTGAGTTTAGAGAAGACTTTCAGAGCCTCCAGGCTCTGAATTTGGCTGGAGTATGGCCAGGAGACTTAAAATTGGGCACTTCTCCAGTAACTTCTGCCAGTATTTTCAAAGAGGCCCAGACACTGTCATTCCAAAGCCAGTGGACCTCTGCCCTCTTTGCATCATCCTAAGTGGAGAGATGAAGACTGCTGATCTCATTAGCTATTCCCCCCCTGAGCCAGCCTAGGTGAGTTGATCTCAGGCCATTCAGACTTGCAATTGATTCTGTCTTTCCAGAGCGAATTAAGCAAGTTACTCGTTTTCTTTGAGCATGAAATGCACATGCCATCAGTTTTATTGGCGAGTGTATAGATGAATGGAGATAATTTTTGTGAAAGTGTCCATCAGAGTCAGTATTCTTTTCTTCTTCTCCATGGAGTATACTCATGCGTTGTCCTTAACAGGCTCTGCCCACAATTGATTTCAGGCAATGATGGTAAAACCTGAGATCTAGGCTGGCCTTGGGGAGGACATCCTGGAGGATGAAAGTGAAAGTCAGAACAGGTGAGAAGAAGCAGACTCACCTGTAACACTGGGAAGCTGATTTCTGCACTCTACTCCATCTTCCATGTCTTGTATATTTTCTACAAGTAGATGTGTTATGGCAAAACATTCAGACGGTGAGAAAACTGACAACCGGGCACTCAAAGGTAGAGAAAAAGGCATTTTATTCCAAGCACCAGTGCTGGCTCAGGGGTATTGGTACCCAAAGCTGAGCAATGGGGGGTTAAGGGGAGCTCCTTCCATATTCTGAGGTAATGATTAATCTTCTTGGTTCCGTGTGTTTCTACCGGCAACTCTCATCAGTTATGTACAGCTGCAGAGTAAGGAGGCCATGCTTGCTTGTCCTTGGTCACAAGAGGACATTGCTGCAGCCTGTGTAGAACTGTAGAAAATTCTTGGCACATTAACTTTGGCATGGGGGTCAGGGAAGAGGTCTTCTGCCACAGATGCACTGGTTTTATCATTAAAGGCCACCTTACCTCTCCCAACCCTACAGACTATAGATTCACAGAATTTGAACAAGTGCAGTTTTGTGCATTCCTTTTATGTTGAAAAGAAGGTGTAATGTCAGAACCCAGTCAATGATGTCAGAGGGGTGGGAATGTGCTTCCTCCTTGGTTTGCATCCCAGGCTTACACTTGTGGTATTTTCAGAATTTCCCTATATATGCAACTTTCAGAGTTTACTCAGAGCAAATAAAAGTTGACTCAAGACCAGAGCATCTGCATATACAAACTTTGTGATTCATCTTGACATCTTGTCAAGAAAGGATTCAGATTCAGTCCGCCTGGAGAGGAGTCTGAGAGTCTTCCTGTCAGACAGGTTCTGGTGATACTGAGGTCGTTGCATCAGTGACTACATTTGAACAGCAAGGGTCTAAGATGATCTGGTTTTCATAGTAGGGGATGTAGAAGACATAGCTTTGTGACCATTTGCTAATTCATTCATTCATATGATAAAAACATATCTGTACTCAGCCTGGGAAAAGCCCTGTGCCTGACATTGGGGTTGTAAAGGTAAATGTAGTTCAATCTCATTTAGAAAGTCATACTCTAGCCAGGGAGGCAGACATGGATGCAAACATTTTTCAGAATCACTTCGACCTAGATTCTGGAAACATCTCTTTCTTCCAATTCCTTAAAATCATGATCTGTTCTCTGGCCAATTTCCTCTTACTCACCCACATGGAGGCCATCTTTAAAAAGCATCACATGGGACAGGAAGCTGATTGGCATGACTCTAATGAAAAAAAGAGCTGAACCTAGAGTGGCACAGAGTTCATCTTGATTCTCAGCATGTTTGTTGCCATGAGACCTTGGCCAAGATTCTCCAGGCCTCCATTTTCCTATTTGCAACATAGAATTATATTTAATATATTATCACATGAAAATTTTAAGCTGAGATAATGGATGTAGAGTGCATTTGAAATTGTAAGGTGGTGTTTCATGTAAAGTCGTGCAGTGTAGAGTATCTATCATAGTGAAAATATTGGGAAGAAATGTAAGTATCTCAAGTACAGGTTTATAGCTAGTTTGCGGCTATATGACTAGTTTGAGTCAATGGACTGTGAGCAGTAATGACATGTTGACAGTTCTAGGTTGTGACTATTAAGAACCAGTGTGCTTCCCTTTTAACCCCTCCCTTAGTGCAGACACTCCAAATGCCACATATACCAGCTTGTGTAAGTACATGATGGAAGCAAGTCTGATCTCCAAGTCATCATCTGGAGGAGAACCACATAGGAGAGTCACCTGTCTCACATCATACTTTTTCTGTGAGAATAAAATCAACCTTTATTGCATTAAGTTGCTGAAATTTTGGAGTTGTTTATTATCAAAGGCTAGCCTATCTATTCTAAGAATGTAGTTAATTCCTTCACACTTTCTAGCATTTAGATTGATATTCATACATTTATAGCATTGCCTTATATATTTTTTCCATAAATTTTATTTTATGTGTCTATTATAGCATAACTTCTTATTTTCACTCCATAATAATTGACAAATACATTAGACGTAGGTCTATATAGTTACCTTATTCTTTTAGTTTTAGCAGATAAAAATATTGCTTATGAAGCACATAGCCATTCTTACATTGAGGGGTATTCTGTTTCTAATGCTCTCTCTCAAACAATACTGAAATAAGCTTATTTGTGTTGATTTGTTGGTACATGGGTCATTTTTAAAAATAGATGCTGAAAAGTGGAATTGCTGAGTTACAGGACATATACATTTCGAGTGGTGATAAATACTGCCAGATTGCTCTCCAAATGACCTCTTTTTGTGTTAGTTATTTGTATCCTTTTTTTTTGCAACAGCATAAATAAGTTATACAGCCACCATCAGTGTGTGAGAATGTTCATTCTCCATATTACTTCTTACATATCACTTACTAAGTAAGAATGTCTAGAAAACATTGATTTATCTATTTCTGAGTGACACATCACCCTAAAACTTTGTGGCTTGATAGAACGGCCATTATTTCTCATGATTCTGTAGCTTTATTGGACTCAGTTGGGCAGGTGTTTGGCATGTTGTGAGATAGGCAGGAGCTGAAGTTATCTGAGGACTCAGCTATACTGGGGTGTGTGCGATGGCTCATTCATGTGGTCGCCATTGTTGCTGGCTCTCTTCTCCATGTGGCTTGGACCTCTTGTAAGTCCATAAGCTTTTGTAAAGAAAGAAAAAGCTGGCGGTCTTAATGCTTAGACTCTGAAATCCCAGAATATCATTTCCCCACATTGGTCAAAGCCCCACCAGGTCAGCCCAGGTTCAGGAGATGGGCAAAAGGACTTGACAATTGTTGGTGGGAGTCTTTGGAGATTATTTGCATAGTTTACAGTATTGAAAAAAGAATTGTATCTGAGTTTGAACAAAGTTGAATAAGTGACATCTGTGAAATTTTCAATAAGCAAATGGAGCTTAAAGTGTTGGATTCTTGATTATGAAGTGAGCATGTTTTATGATAACCTTGTTGGAGACATCTGAAGTTCTGCTGGGACATCTATCAGCTTGGAGGTCAGTCATCCTATCAGAGACTATGTAAGTTAAGGGGTAAACAAGTTGTCATTTCTTCCTGTTCTTTTCTTTCTAAAATACCAGTGAAAATGAAGAGTGAGGTTCAGGCTCATTTCTATCAATCTATCATGTATTTGGGAACTTCAAGGTTAGATATGATGGGAAGCATTCAAAATAAATTGCTCAGCCATGTACAAGGTCTGTATCATTCAGAGTGGCAGTTCATTAATTAATCTCCTGCTCTAGAGATAGGGTGGAGGTGAGGCAAATGAAGTTTTTGGTGGGTCGGGAGACTAGATGTTTGAAGGTAAGTCTGTAGATACTGCAAGAATAACAGATGCATTTTGGTCTTGCAAGTATAAGTATAAACCTTGCAGGTATAACAAATCTGAGTCTGGTCTTCATTTAGCTACACTATTGCAATGCAGTCTCCAGAATGACGGGAAGAGACAGCAACCAGGGTTTGGGCTAAACAGGGAAGAAACATATATTTGTGATCTCCATTTGTTCATGATTTCTAGAAACAACCCTCTCTTTGTGCTTATTCCTGACAGGATGTCTATGAAGTTATTCATGGTCTTGGTTATATTCTTTTACATTTGCTGGAGGAAGGCCGTTAAGCACCAAATTTGGGTTTCGTAAAATTCTGGGACACTGAGTTAGAAATTATCAAAGGTTTATTTAGTGGTGTTGGGCTCAACTGTGACCCTGAACTTGCAAAGCCTTTGCTAACCTAATGGGGAACTTGGGGGGTGGGGTTGTCCATTATAGGAGTCCTGGATTGGGGAGAAATGGCTAGTTCCTACGGCACATGTCTTGCTTTGTCATTGACTAGGGGCTACCCCACAATGATAGGCAACTGGCTTGAAAGCGGAGGTGACTTGACAGTGCTCAGAGCTGGAGGCTTTCAGCCAGTTGCACTCCCTCCTGCTGGGCAGTGAGTTCTTTCTTGCAAGGGTTCTGTTGGATCTGCTGGGGAGGAGCTGCGTGGTGCTTCTCTGCACATGCCTGAACTCTGGCATGTGTAACTTCTTTTTTAAAGGAAAGGTGCAGGCAAGAATGAAGGCAAGTAGGCAGGCAGGCAGAGAGAGGAGGAAGAAGATTTGTTTATTTTTATTTCATTGTTCGTCTTGGTTATTCCTTCTGGTTGTGGGTCAGGTCATGAACCTGGCTTCTTGGGGTGTATGTGGACTACACCTGGTGGACTTACCTGCTAAGCCACCAGGGCTGCACACCTGTGTGTAACTTATTTCTCCATTGTTGGTTTCTTTGTTCTATTTCAAATTTTCTTCAAAACTGCATTGTGAAAGACCTTTTCTCCTTTTGATTTCATCATCAGACTCTTAGTTGTCAGCGTTTGAGAATAACTTGAACCTGCTTAGGAGAAGAGGGGAATTTGTTGTTCATGTCATCAAGCCCTGGAAAGGCCAGAGAGACTGAAACTGGAAACTGAGCTGCTCACAAGATGGTCGCTGCCTCTTTTCTCTACTCTGGGCGTGACAGGTTTCTCAGAGGACATTGGAAAATATAACCATCATTCTTTGCTTCTGCTAATAGAGAGGAAGGGGTCCTCTCCTTTTGGTTCTAATTTTAAAAGTCACAGGCAAGCATTCTGTTGTGTCTGCAGGGGCTGTGTGCTCATATCCAGATGGATGCCAAGGAGGTCAGCTAGAAAGCCAGCAGTGCCCATTTAAACAATAAGATTCAAAGGAGTGCTTCCCAGAGGCAGGAGTGGGGTTGGAAAGGCAATGCACGTCCACCTCAATCCCAAACCCTTTTTCCTAGTCACAGTTCATTTTCTAACTATTTCTAACAACAGACGTTCATTTTAAAGGTGAACACTCAGGTCTAATCAGTCTCTTCGAATAGCATCCAGGCCACTAGAGGATTTATAACTTAAGAGCAGTATCAGCATTCCTCTGCCTGTTTTAGTGAATGTTCCCTTTGAAAGGGAATGGAAAAAAAATCAAAACCTCAAATCCACAGGTCCAGAGATTAATGACTAAAGTTTTAATGTGTATCAATGTGTATATTTTAGTCAAGCAACTAATAGTAATAGAATGGAAAGTTTTCTTCTTGATGAGTAAGATAAAGACACTCAGGGAAAGTGATCTCTAAGACCCCAAAGGTTTTGCTAGTAGATGATTTATCAGAGTGGTTCCAATTATTACTGTATAACAAACCAGATCAAATGGAATGATCTAAAATAACTACCTTATGCTTATTGGTTCTGTGGGCTGGGGATCCAGACAGAGTACAACAAAGATGACTCCTTGATACCTAGCACCTCAGATTCAAATTCTGGGGGTTTCCTCAGTATCTTGGGGATTGGGATCAACTGGAGTCTTTTTTACTCTCATGTCTGTCCATTATCCTGGTGGCTGGCTGGGGCCTCAGCTGGCTTCTCAGCTTCAACACCTACATACGGCCTCTCCATGTGGTCTAATTTGGGCTTCCTCATGGTATGGCGGCTAGCTTCTAAGAGCAGTGACTCAAGAGAGCATGGTGGTTGTGAATGGCATTTTAATAACCTCAGGTCACTCAGGTCATCAGTCTTGTTCTATTGGTTGAGGAAAGCACACATATCTGTTAAAGTCCTAGTGAAGTGGGCAGAGATGTCAGCACTCACTTAAGGAATATCAAGGAATAGTGGATCAAGAACAGATGGGATAAAGGCTAATGGATGGTCATCTTTGGAAAACACATTCTATCACCCACGTCCATTCCTTTTGTGTGATAAATGTCAAGGGTCATTATAATCAGCATCTTTCCTGGCACTAGACTCTTAACTGCATCAACACCACTCGGAACACTAGGAGAGCCTCTGGTGGCTCTCACCCTAAAAGAACACCCTGGGCTGGAAACTGAGTTGCCAGAATTCAGATTCAGCCCTGTTACTAGTTGAACCTCAGCCCCAGTTCAAGAGGTCTAAAAAGTTTATAACTTTATTCCTAAGTTATTCTGAAAGGAAACTTACTTCCTGGGCATTAAGTTGGATTCTCGCATCTCACCAGAGGTGCTATCTATACCAATCATCTCATGCTTCTCCCCTAAAAGAGCACCACCCCTGTCCTGGTCCTGTTGGGAGATGTTCTGTGCACCACACGACCCCCTTCCCTAACCCCTTACACCACTCCAGCTGTTTGCATCGGCACCACATAACCCAAGATGCTCACTGGAGTTCCCCTCTGGGAACCTGGAATTTCAAAGGAGAGTCTAGTTAGGGGTACTTGGTGTTGGAGTGGAAGATAATGCTGAGTCTTCGAGCCACTTGTCACTATAAGTTAGTGATGCACAGAATGCTGCTTTTCAAAATGATGGGAGAAAGTTATATATATGAGTGTGTGTGTACACATGCAGACACGTGTACATATGAGAGACAGAGAGAGAGAGAGAGAGAGAGAGAGAGAGAGAGAGAGAGAGAGAGAGAGAGAGAGAGAGAGAGAGAGAGAGAGAGAGAGAGAACACAGAGGAGAGAAAGAACAAGAGCACAAGATGAAGGAGTGGATTGAATAACACTGTTCATGAGTCCTTGGCTTCACCCTTTTTAAAGATCTAGCTGTGTTTCATCTATTTCAGTTCTAGGAAATCCCTTCCATTTCTAGAAAACTTGCATTTGCTTGAGAAATACCTATGGGATTCTATTCTTTTCAACAAACTTCCTGACCAAGATGCATAGTCATTACATTGAACTTGACATCATTGTAGTGAACTTAATATCATTACCCAGATGAAGCTCATCCATCTCAGACCTCTCCTCCTCCCAACTCTCTCCAGTGGCAGCCTGATCACATATGGAAGAATCTCTGCACTTGATTAGTTTGTGAGAATACAGAAAAGAGAAGGAGAAAGTTGTAAATATCAGTTCTGGAAAAGACCTTGGACATAATCTAGAGCCCAAATGCCTCATATTACAGAGAAGGGAGCTGAATGCAGAGACAAAGTGTCCAAGGTTATAGATTAGTTAGCAGTGGGGTGGCATGAAAAATCAGGTCTGATGATCATTTCAGCCCCTGCCTGACTTTAAATCAGCTAGAGCTACCTGGGAGAAAGACAGCAGCTGATTGAGCAATCACATATATATTCTGCATCACTTTTCTCTGCACCTCTGTTTGTTCTCATGGGATTCAGAATCTGCGGGGAGATCTTTACTGCTAGCAGAGTTCGGTTATTACCCAGATGCATCAGGGCAGTATGTGTATGGGGGAATAAATGAGGGTCAATTCAGGGATCAGATTAAATTTGTGCAAACCTAGCATGGTCCTGAAAATTCTAACAATGCAATCTGGGTTATAACATGCATAAGCAGTGAAAGCAGTTGCTGACCTTCCCAGGAGGAGAGAGGAATGGATATGCTATCCCCTTGAGTTCCATGACTCTGATTAGGTTGAACCAAAATGACAGAGGTGTTTCTTTTTAACATTTTACTCGAGTCTACTTAAACATATATGAAAGGGAACAAAGTAGTGTCATGGATCCCCAGACCCAAAACATTATTTAATAAAAATTTTTCATTGAAGTAGAACTGATGTAATGAGCATACATTTAAAGTGAACAATTTAAAAAGATTTAACATACGCTCACATGCAATTGTAAACCCATAAACGTACTCAAGAGAATGAACCTATTTTTATACCCACCCCCTAAATTTCTAATGTCTCTTCGCGATCTCTCCTGTGACAACTCCTTATGAACTCTCCTCCTCCTCCTTCCTCCCCATCTGCACCATCTGTTTTTTGTCACTCTCAATTTGCTTACATTTTCTAGAGGTTCATGTAAATGGATTATTATGAACTCTTTTTAATGCCTTATTTCTTCCACTCAGCATGATTATTTTGAGATTTATCCATGTTGTTGCATGTATGAAGAGTTCATTCCTTTTTTACTGTTGAGTGCTATTCCATGGCATGACTTTACCAAGGTTTGCTTAGTCATCTGTTGATAAGCATTTGCACTGTTTCCAATTTGGGGCTGCTCTAGATAAAGCTGCTATGCACATTTGTGTACAAGTCTTTGTAGGAACATAAGCTTTTGTCTCTTGTGGGAAAATCCTAGAGTGGAGTGACTGAACCAGATGTTAGGAATATACTTAACTTGTTAAGAGGCCATACAGATGTCTTCTTCCAAAGTTGTCATAGTACAATGCAGTCCCACTAGCAGTATACGAGTATTCTAGTTCCTTCATATCTTGGCAACATTTGCCATGGTCAGTTTCAAAAGTTTTAAAAACTATTAGCCATGCTAGTAAGTTAGATAATGGGATGTAATTGAGAATTTTCTTCTGAGTTCTGTAACTGAAATTATAATTATGTTGAACATCTTTTCATGCGCCTATTAGACATCCTTGGACATTTTTGGGGGTAAATTGTATGTTCAAATCTTTGGCTCATTTTTAAGATGGGTTCTTTGTTTTCTCAATATTTATTTTTTATGTTTCTTTAGATGTTTAGATGTCAGTGCTTTATCAGATATCTACTTGGCCAATATTTCTCTCAATCTATGGCTTGGCTCATCTTTTCATTGTGGGTCTCCTGGAATGATTTGATTGTCAAGTGTGGCAGACATTAAATGTGAATGAGCTGGCAAGAAACTGAACATGCATGTTATGTGTACCTCCTTCTGCTCACACACTGATTCCTCTATCATGTACATCACTTACAAAATACAAGCTTGAAGATAAAGTTATCAAGATTTTCAGGATGGTGACAGCAGAGCATATAACTCAGTGTTTTTAAGTGTAGGACCTGGTATGACTACACAGGTCACATGCCCGTGGAGCTAGTCCTGATGCTAACTCACATAGTTAATCACTATACCGTAAAGGTCTGATATTATCATTGAGATATAGGTGGTTATATTAGTCTGATATCCCCAGAGAAATTGGACCAGTCTGAATCAATCTGTGTATGTCTATATGTGTATGTCTGTTGTTCCATCCATTTTTCTATCTATGCATTCATCTAACCATCCATCCATTCATCCATCCATCATCATTTATCTATCTATCCTGAAGGTAACATCCATGTTACAGGCCAAGTCTGAAATCAGTCTGGAGGCAAAAATTCCTTCTCAGGGGACCTCAGTCTTTTTTCTTACAGCCTCAACTGATTAAGGAGGCTAACCCACATTGTGAAAGGTAATCTGATTAAAAATCCATTGATTTAAGTATTAAGTACATCAAAAAAAATACCACTTCATGGGAATATTTAGATTGATGTTTGGCCAAAGATTGGGTACCATAGCTAACCAAATTGATATATAAAATGAATCATCACAGAAGTAGACTCTGAAAAGAATACCAATATGAGGGAGGTTTGCTGAGGAGCTCTCTGGAGTCAATACCTGTGGAAAGGAAGGGAAGAAAGCAGAATTTGTCAGAGGAAGAAGAACTGTGAGACAGTCCCAATGTCAGTCAGCCTGTGGGGATTCGGAAGAGGAATGAACCTTCAGAAATGTTCCAGCTTGCAGCAAGGGGACTGTGTCTTTATATGTTTAAGTATCAGTTGTTAGCTATGAACTCCCCAGGATGGGGACGTGACTTTGAACAAGGTGATTCTCTTCTGTCCAGGCTTTCCCTCAAAGGGACTGACAGCTGGGGAAATCAGTCTTTTGACACTGAAGGGGGTTCTGGGTACCATATTGAAGCGTCTGACATACTCAACTCTTTTCTGTTGCCCTTTCTGTCCCCACACTGCCACCCCACCCCACAGACATGTAGTCGCTGAGGGACAGGATCTCATGACATATCCTCTGTATCTTCAACACAGAGCCCATTGTCTCTCACATAGCAGGCACTCAACAAAGTTCCATTTAATGGATCAACGAAGTCCTCGGGGGAAAAATGATTTCTTCTAACAGCAATCAGATTCTGACAAAGAATGGAATGACCATGAATGCTTATACTGCTTTTCACAGTCATCACAACTCTTTCACATTCATCTTATTTGACTTTATAACAGCTTGGTGAGGAGGGAATGATGGTTCTTATTATCTAGGTGGACAGAGGCACAGGGCAGCAACATGACTTGCCTGTAAGCTGCAGTGTTAATGTGTGGATTGTTCTTTGGCGCCTTCACATGTCCTATTCTCATCTGCTGAGACCTGGCTCTCACAGTCATGGTCTCAAGAGAAGGTGAGCAAACAAGTGTCCTACCTTCCTTTAGCTGCCCAGATGATGCTTCCAACTTGAGTTTCCGGTAGCAGCATGGCTTAAGGAAGATCCCCCTTCCTGGACTCATATCGTGACTGGCATAATGTTAGTTTTAGGTGACTCCAGAGCACATCAAAGCTCCTTCAGTGACCTCCTGAGGGCTAGAGCTTAACTATTGTTGTCATTGCACAACCATGTTCTAACTACCCAAGTTAACTGGCTACTAGCAACCCAGGGTCAGCTTTGAGGCTATTAACAGGAGAGAGATTTATGGGGCTCTTCTTAAATAGTTTCTCCTTTTATTTCCATGGTGCTGACCTTCAAAAAAAATCCCACAGACCATCCGATGAAAATAAAAATAGGCTTTCTTGACATTGAATAATGTGACTTCCTTGACAAGGAGGTCATAGATTCCCCTCTTTGGATAGTTATTTCTTTTTGATGAACTAGCCAAATCTGTTGAGGAAAGAGCATTCAATTCTTTGGAAGAAGAAAAATGAAAATGTTTAGGTAAAGGATATATATTTTTTTGAAAGCTATATTTTTGGGTGACTTTTATTTGATCTTATAGAACCTGTATAGATCTGTGGGTTGAAATGATAGCAGTAGAACTAAACTCAACTTTTTGAAACCAAATAGATATACTAAATTTATTTTCTGGTGCTTGGGTGTCATACTAACAGGGAAATGAAAACCAAAATGTCAAGACCCTGGGACTCAGTGCTCTTACATCCATCTGTGATGTAGTGGGAAAACAGGAGACTTAGATCCAAGTGAATTTTAGTCCACTTTGTTCTTACAAGTTTTGTGACTGTAAACTTCAGTTCCTCAACTGTGAGAAAACAAAAATATATGCCTTCATGGACTATTGTTCAGGTTAGATAAAATGCACATGAACATTCTCTCCAAACAGTAAAGTGATTTCTACTAGCTTACCAGCTGTGGTGTGTAAGGTTGAAAACAAACTTCTGAAGCCTTGTGCTAACTGGAATAATTGGGTGTAGTGATCATTTGGTACATGTTTGGTAAGTCAAGTTATGTTCAATCTCATGAGTAATGTCATAGCTCACTGAATTAGTATACCACTCATTTGAATTCCAGAAAGCCCTTTAGTATTATTTGAATCTTAATCATTTTGGTAACAAATTTATGCTTTTCAGTCCTAGGTAACTTTGCTGCAAACATGCTCATTGCAAACATTTTACCTGTGTAACTATTGGCTCTAAGGCAATTTTGCCAAAAAGAAGAAAGAACTAACTGGTTGACAGTTTGATTTCATTTTTCCACTGACAAAATAAGAAGCCAAGTTTTTACAAACTGATTTATCATTATTTTCTGGCATAGCAGTATGCAATCTGGCTTTACACTTTCTGATTTCACACTTCCAATAAGTTTGATCACATATATATATATATATATATATATATACCTATATATATATATCTGTGTGTATATATACATGTATATGTTACTATGAACAAATGAAAGACTTGGAATACAAGTGCTTAGGTATAATCCACAATAGAAAATAAAATCTTTGCACAGTATTGCTATAAATCTATACACATGAAAAATGTCATATTTCATAATGTCCTTTTGAATAACCCTCTTATTTTTTGCTGTTCTCTTTTTTTTTGGAAAAATTGCTTTCATGCCACTTAGTTATATGGCAAAAATGTTACAGGCAAAAATTCTCAACATGGTATTTGTCAAATGATAGTTTATCACTACCAATTAGTGGGAACAAAATTACTTTACTCATTTTAAGAGTTTTGATAAATTTAGTCACCCATAATAAAAGTGTAGAATATTTCCATCAGCCTTCAAAGTTCCTTGGGCCCATTTGCTCTTCATACTCTCTTCCAGGTCCCAGGCACCCCTGATTTTATTTTGGTATTAAGAAAATATTTTTTGTATAGAGTTTTATATAAATGGAGTCATGCCATATCTACTCTATGTGTCTATCTTCTTTCACTCAGGGTAATGTCTATGAGATTCATCCATGTCACGTGTATCAAAGTTTCTTTATGTTGCCGAGTAGTATTCTTTTGTTAGGCTGCTTTACAATTAGTTTATTTATTATTGATGGACAGGTGATGGTTTTTCCATATTTGTGGGATTGGAGTCTGGGGTAGAGGGGTTATGAATAAACCCACTATCAATATTCATGGCAAGTCTTTGTGAAGAAGTGTTTTTATTTCCCTCTGGTAAATACTAGGAATTGCTGGGTCTGTGATAAATATATATTGAACTTAATAAAAAGTTAGCAAAACTGTTTTTACAAAGTATGTACTTATATTCTCATTAATAATGTGGTGATGAATCCCCATTGCTTTACTTTCTCTACAGCACTTAGCATGCTTGACTTTTTACATTTCAGCCATTCCATCGTGTGTTAGTATTACCTCATTATGGATTTTATTTGCATTCCCCTGATGAATATGTTTATATGAGTATCTTTCATGCTCTTATTGGTTATTTGTACATCTTCTGTTGTGTAGTGTCTGTTCAAGTATTTTCCCCATCTTTTAATTGGGTTGTTCCTCCCTGATAACCTTTAAAAATGAAACAAACAAAAAAAGAATAGAAAATATCAGAGTACATTACCTGTAGTATATTTTATTTCTGTGTACATTTCTTTCAGTACACACACACACGAATACATGCAAGAGCGCTTATACACTTACATGCATGTTTACATTTATACTATGTCACAATCAAATATATCTATTTTCACTTAATACTAGATTTCTTATCAAGTGACAAAAAGTCCTACTTGATGTCTTCAGTTCACTGAAAGTTGAGCTTTCTATGATTTGCTGCTGAAAGCATGTCTGTTCTGGCTTATGTTTTTCCCTGGGACAACCTCTTTGCATTTGACACCTTATATTATGCATAGATTTGGTGCTGTGCATTTGAATACATAAGCAGTAGCCTGCTCCTTTTTGCTTGGCTGATTGCTAAGTACGTGATTGCTGAAAAGTCATCTCTAGCTATTGACATTTGGATTCATATGCTTAAATGGAAAAGTCGGGTAGGGAAAAAGAATATATATGACAACAAAAACCTTTGGCCTAGGAATATAAGTGATTTTGTGTACCTTTTGAAAATACAAGTTATGACCTTAATTGATTTATAATCAATGTTCCATTTTGTCATAGTAGTAGTGGTGGTTTTCCAGTAGTTTTTGCAGTTTGCTGGCTATATTGTGTTTGGCTTCAGATGTGTTTTTATTCTGGAATTTTCTCCTTGGACTAGTTACAGCATTAAAATGTTTGCAAAAGAAAATTTCTACATACCGTTTCGAAAAGGAGAGAGAACTTTTCTAGGGATTATTATTATATATTCCACATCAAAAGTTGAAGGCTAAAATGCCGCTTTTTATTGAGGTTCTGATTTGCCTAGGATTTCGCAGTTCTTTGTGTGCTCCACAGCTGCCTTATAAGGCTGGAGGGAGCTCTGCTTTTCTACACTGTGAGACTGGCCGAAGGAAATGTGTTCTCTCCGTCAGGGAAAGCTATTTCCCAAGAGGTTTATATTTAATTCGTTAGCTAAGATAAACTTTAATAACAAATAATCTCCCATATTTCAGGACTTGTTACAATAGACTATTCCTGCTGCCTTATGTAACAGTTCAATTTGATTATTCCTGAAGGAGAGGCTGCTGAGTGAATGGCAGTCTGCCCTTGGTGGTCCATGCAGTGGTTGAAAGATCTGGGCTAACAGAGAAGCAGTTATCTTCTGCATGTTCTTTTCATTATTACCATCGGTGGGGACATCTAAGCAGAGGAGAGATAAGAGAAGGAAGACCATGTTTGGCCTTATCTCATGGGCTGAGCTTGAAAGTTGTGTGTATCATCAACTCACATTTCATTGTTCAGAACTCAGTGTGTGACCAGACGGATTGTAGGGCAAGTTGGCTGCTAGATCCGAATGCTCATGTACATTCCAAATTCATATGTTGAAATCCTACTTCTTGCGGTGATGTTATGTGGAGGTGGGGCCTTGGGGAAGTTCTTAGGTTAGAAGGCCAGAGCCCTCATGAATGGGATTAGTGCCCTTATAATATTAAAAAACAACCCACAGAGATCCTTTGACCCTCCCACCATGTGAAGTGACAGGGAAAAATGGTCATCGATAAGAAAGGAAAGGGCCTTTACCAGATGCCAAATCTGCCAGGACCACCATCTTGGAATTCTCAGACTTCAGAGCTCTGAGAAACAAATTTCTATTGGTTGTCAGTCACCCATTTTATGCCATTTTTTTCTAGCTGCCTGAATGTACCTAGACACAGGAATGTTTAGGGTGGCTATTAGCTCAAGAAGAAGAGGATTATCAATTTTGATGTATGCCTTTTAGTTGTCTCATGTTGCCCCCTGTAGGGTCACTTTCCAGAGTTTCTCCTGGAACTGGTGAAACACAAAGACCAGATGAAGGTGAAAGGAAGGTGAGGAAGAGTGTTTGCCTGTGAAAAGAGGATGGAGTCACAGAAGAACACATGCCTCCTAACCGTCCTATTTCACAGACTGCAGGAAAGGTCTTCCTATATGTCCTTTCTCACACTGTGCTGAGTCACACTGGACTTTTCACTCTTCCAGAACTCCAGGCTCAGGGCCTGACCTGGTCTCTGACCCTTGCCGACCCCTCTTCCTCCTCCATTGCCCAGCTCTATTCTGGCCATTTGGGGCGGAGATCTCAACGTTGGGAGTCTCTCCTCAAGTTGACTTTTCTCCTGTAATCTAAATTGGGCCCCTTTATTCAGCTGTCTTAGAGCATCCTCATCTTAGTTGCCTTTATACCACGGGTTCTCAGTGGGGAGTAGGGATGGGATATTTTGCACCCCTCCCTGCCAGGACAGTTGGCATTTGTCTTACTTAGTGCTCTGTCTCAGGGACATTTTAGTTGTCACAATTTAAGGGAAGGGGGGGCTGCTAACACATAGTGGTTAGAAGTCACACATGCTGTTAAACATCCTGCCGTGCACAGAATGCGCTGGTTCTCAGTGTCCCTAGTACCACACTAGAGAAACCCTGCTCTGCCGTTTATCACAGCTTGCACATTTGGTTGGTTTGTACGTCTGTTTAATGCCTGTCTCCCTCACTAGACTAAAAGGGAGGGTCACAGGTTTCTCACCCTACGCTCGGCTTCTGCCACATAGCATGTCATGTAGAAAATGCTCAGCATTTTTTGTTCAGTGAATAAAATAATTCCAAATGCAATACACTCACATATACTCATTTAAAAATATTTATGGGATGTTTGCTAAGTATCAGAAACTAGAAAACCAAGAGGAATAAACTTTAGATCTAACCTATATGTTTTTTTTTTTTCAAGCAGCAGTTTATTCTTATTATTTCTAGTTAGTTATTCACACTGGTTGTTTTCCCCCAGGCCCAGGACTTGAACCCAGGGATATGTGGCTTGTGCTCCTGCAGAGGTGAGTGATCCAACCTCTGCTCCACCAGGGCGCACCCAGTCTATATTTTTTGAGCCATGTGTATTGTGCTTACTATTGAATTAAGTTTCTTAGATAATTCACTTATTTATACTTCACAAAAGTCCTGTGAGGTAGAGGAACTATTATTGTCATCACTATCTTTTCAATAACACTCAGAGAGTTTAATTAGTTTGCCCAGTGACACACAGTAATTAGGTATCAGTCCAGAATGTGACTCACATTGAATTAGCTCTTTCCAAACCATGTCCGGTTGTTCATTGCGTTTGAATTTGTCTGCAGTCAAGATTTGGCATTTTTGATTCATCTGTTGCTGTTATTGACACCGAAATGCAAAACCCCCAGGAAGGTCAGAGGGATAGGGTGATTGTAATCATTTTAAGAATGAGGAAAAGGAGGCTCAGTGAAGACGGTTGTCCTACTGACAACAGGTCCGGTAAGTGGCAGAACAAAGAGAGGAAATAGAACATGGATGTTCTCCAGCTACAGACCTCTAGGAACACAGTGACAGTGGAGTAAGATGAGTGCGTGGTATTTGTTTCAACAGGGGCCACGCCACAGAGTGAATGAACCCTGGGGCGTTTCTATGGGAGAAGCTCCTCATAAGATTGGACTTTGATGAGGAAATATGAGGAGGCTTTCAGGAAGCTTGACTTTGCTCTGGATGGAGTGCTGTTAGGAGGCAGAGCAATTTTGCATTTGGCTACCCTGATCATTTGGATGGAGGAGGTGGGAGGAATGGAGCGGAGGTAAAGTTACAACTGATAAGGATGTGGCAGCCACTCATTTCAGCCCTATAGGAGGGTCAGCACAGTTTTTATGACTGCTTTTGTTTGCATCGCTGTGATTTTTAGGGTACTGTGTGTGTTTCACACGGCACCCACCACTGGAGTTCTTGTGACCTTCGCCACCATCTTGTTCCCCCTTTAGACCTTGTCCCCAGCTCCGTCGACCACAGTCTTGCCTTAGATTTGCCTGTTCATTTGTTTTGTTTCTTTATTGTTGGGGGCAGAAAGGAGAGCAAGGTTGGAGGTGGAGCTGGCAGAATATCAAGGACACTGGGCCTGGAATACAGGGCGAAAGTCACCAAGGGAAAGAACTCGTTTCAGTCCTCAAAGCAAGGTAGATAAAGTTAGGCCATTAGAGAGCAAAGGGCTGCATAAGCAATCTAATGTAGCTATAAACTGGCTTGCGTAAGCTGCTTGAAGCAATGCTGTGTATGAACCCAATAAATAGATGGAGAGCAGGATGGTCAGCGCCCTCAGTCCGAGAGAGACCTTTGACCACATGACCCCACCTTTCTATCCTCTCACTCTCGAGAGTTTCTCAATCTCCTGTGGCGCCCCTTCCTCACCTCTGCTCCCAGGATCGAGCCCGGCACTTTATATTCCACATTGCAAGAAACCATTCTGTACTTCTCTTTTTCTTTATGGCTTAATTTGCTTTACATGATCCCCTCCAGTTCCATCCAGGTTGTTGCCAAAGGCATGGTTTCATCTTTTCTTCCTAACAGCTGGATAGAACCCATGGAGTCTAGAGGCCACAGCTTCTTTACCCAGATGTCTGTTAATGGACGTTTAGGTTATTTCCATGTTTTGACTATTGTGACTTGTACACACTATTCTTAATTATTTAATTTTATTTTTTTGAAAAGAGGAAGGCAGGCAGGCAAAAGGAGAGTGGAGAAAGAAGCATTATCTATTTATTTGATTCATTTTTGGTTTTTCACCCGAGTCCTGAGTCTTGAGCCCTGTTCTGGTTTTTTGTGGCTGTCACACCAGCATCTCAGCTGCCTGAGCCACCAGGGGAAAACCAACACTCTATTCTCAGGTGAGCTTGTCTGATCGAGTCTGTGACATTGCTAACTGAGGAACATGGGTGTTTCCCGAGTGCCGGCCAGCTAACACATGTTGGCTGGTTTTTGTTTTTTTTTTCTGAAACATCTTGGTACTGCTAATCCAGCGTTCTTCCCAGTACACGGCACTACCTGCCCACATGCCGTCTTCTTGTCACTGGGTCAAGGTTTTCAGATTTCTGAGAAGGGCCATATGCATGTGTGTGTGTGTGTGTGTGTGTGTGTGTGTGTGTGTGTGTGTGTGTGGTTGCTCCAATCTCACCCCCAGACCCCAGCACCCCTCTCCTTCCCCTTCATCTTCAATATTCTCTGTCATCTCTCCTCCCTGTCAAAACTTGCTCCCTTCTGCTACGTGCTGGTGGCTCAGGTAACTGATTCGGCAGCTGGAATGTGGACCCCATAAAGCCCAGGGACCCGGTTACCTGGGGTTGGAGGAGGTGAGGTCAAACAAAATGATCAAATAAATAAATGAAAACCTTTCTTCCTCCTCTCTCTTCCTTCCCTCCTTCCTACCTCTCTGCTTTCACTCCTGCTGACCTTCTTCCTTAAGAACAAAAATAAAAAACTTGCTTCCAGAAAATCTGAAACAGACATACCTGAAATAGAACATATTACATTCCCAGAGACTCTTTGTAAGTCTAAGATAACTAAGTTCTACTCCAAAGAATTGTGGGCTTTCATAGGTTTGTTTCTTTGTATATCTTTTCTTTTCACCAGAAAGTAACATATACTCATCCAAGAAGAAATAAATAGAACCGTAGACACTTTTCTAAAAAAGTCACTTATCACTCCACCATCTGAAGAAAAATGCTGTCGATAATTTTTCACATTTTTTACCAGAATTTTCTCTATATAATGTGTGGGATGTGTGTGTGTGTGTTTTGATCAGACTTGCTATATCATTTTTGCCCTTGTTTTTTAGCAAATGAGTTGCAAATATGATTTTTAATACTTGATACTCATCATGGGGTGAAATTTACTTCTTTTATTTTGGGGTATCTACATTGGTTCTATTTAAGGGGTGTGTGTGTGTGTGTGTGTGTGTGTGTGTGTGTGTGTGTGTGTAAAAACATCCTGGCACAGAAATCTTATTGCATGTCTACTTGGTCAGACTACATTCTTATTCTGTATTTGATGAAGGATCTAACATCTTAAAGACTCTTAAGCTGTATGATTAAATTTGGACGCTCACATTTTGAGAAGAGCTTGAGGCTGCAGGAAGATCTCAGTGAATCACAGGCTCAGGCCAGCTGAATTGGGAGGGGATGGAAGGAGAGTTGGCGTCAGTTTGTCTAGAAGGCAGGTCATGCTTTCTCTTGCCTCTCAGACCAGTCCCAGTTGTTAAGTCTTTGGAGGGAACTTAGCTGACCAAGAGGGCACTGGGGCTGCAAACTCCAAGGTAAAGAGGGAGAAAGCTTCGCCCTGAAAACAGTGACCTTGCCTCCATTTAACCCCCACAGAGGGAGGGCAGCTTTCAGCTGCTTGTGTAGCTGAGGGCTGCAGCCGTGGTCTGTGCCTCACCGGAGGCTGAGATGAGGAGAGTGACTGGTACTCTTTAGCATTTGCCCAAAATGAGTCATGGGAGAAGAGAAAAAGCACACTGGCACATCAGGTCTAAGCTGCAATTGGCGTCAGGGCCGAGGCTTCCCATTCTCCGTTGCTTCTCATTCAAGACATCTTAATTCCCCCTTGTTCCCGGGTGAGGCGTTAACTATACAGTCCGAGGGAACGGGCGAACTCTGGGTGCCACGGGGCAAAGCGTGCTGCCTGCTTCTTTTTTGGGGTGGCAGGGCTGTCTCTCATGCCCTCTACTGTTAAGAATCCTGGAAGCACTTTCGAAAACTTGCTGTTGCTTGAAACAAGCTTCTGTCTAGTAAACAAAAGGTGCAAACCAAAACTGGTATCACTTTCAGAGGTCACTGGGAAGGGGAAACGCTGGGCAGAGCCTCAGGCCCGACGGGGTACTGACCAGAGAGGCGGCGAAGTGGTTGCTTTTGCAAGACTGAAGCGTAAGTCACTGCTGGGGACTGCTAATAGCTTCCGAGGCCGGGGCACCACCTCCTGGTAGAGGGGGTGTTGTTGCTGCAATGTGCAAATTAGTTACCAAACGTCCTGCTTCTAGAAGGAGAGGGCAAGAAAGAGAGGGAAGGAAGAGCTCATATTTACTGAGCTTCTCTTAATGGCTAGCACTGCCTGGAACGGATTTTGCACTTTTCCATTTATCTTCCAACCTGTCCTATGAGGGAGGTGTGTAAATAATATTAAAAGTCATCTTGAATCTGAGGAAATTGAGTTTCAGAGAGGTTTGCTCCTTTCTGAGGTTCCAGAGCTGGTTGTAGTGGGAACCACGATGCAGAAAGAGGGTTGATGTTGCTAGGAAATAATCTATGTAGAAATGTATAAAAAATGCATTGAATGAAATGCATCTGCATTTAAAAAGTTGAGCATTTAGGTATGCTTTGTTGAGTTATAACTTATACATTTAAAATTCCCTCACGGTCATTGTAAATGTGATGGCTTTAATTAATTGAACAACTACCGCTACCATCTAGTTTTTAAGTGTTTCTATCCAAGTGGACTTCTTTTTATGCAATCAGGCTATAGCTGAAAATGTAGACAGAAAAAAATGCTATAATTTCCATCATCTTCCTACATCATCATTTCAGATTCTAGAGGAGGGAAGATGTTCCACCGTCACTTCTTAGAGTGATCCGAAGAGGGTGAGAGTTGCAGAAGGGTGATAGGAAACATCAGTGATCTGGCATCTCTTGATGGACGTGGCCCGACGGCAGGAAGGCCTCTTGGTTTAAGTTAACAGCCAACTCAACACTTTCACGTTATTGACATATTGTTGTGGAGTTCCACTTGTACTCCGTGTCGATCTTCAATATTTTTGGATATTAAAGTATTTGGACATAGAAAACCGAGCTGACGATTCCATGTGTATCACCCTTTCTTTGGCCTTCTTTGCTGGTTTTAGCTTTACTGTCATGTCCTCCAAGCGGCTCTCTTTGACCTTCCTTCTCTTCGCAGGTATAGTTTATAACCCCTTAAGATCTTGCAATTACTTCTACCATGTTATTTATCCCGCAGTTTGATATTGTCTTTCTCATTAGGATCTAGGTTACCTAGAGGTTCAGGAATTTTTTTTTTCTGTCTTAATAGTAAAGAATCAGCTTATTTTCCATTTTGATTCTCGTTCTCCTAGAGAATTGGGAAGATACAATCATCGCATATGACTTGACGTTTTTCTTGAAAGAAGCTAGAAAAGATTGATTGTGGTGTTAGGAGCCATGGCCATTGAAAAGATGAAAATGCAGCCAACATTTTTATGCTACATTTTCAAAGTTAAAGGCGACAAGGATGAGGTGATGGTGGTGGTGGTGGGGTGGTTGGAGATGGGCGTTGTTTAAGATCATTTCCACTTATAAAGAAGTGCTTTGCACAAAATCACGTAAGTAATTGAGGGTACCCTAATCTAGAATATCTACAAATGAATTTTCTTCCTTTTGGAGGAGATCGCCAAGAGGCCTCACTCCAGGTTACCCCCAACCTAGAGCCAGACAATGGGAGGCTCCTTACCTCGGCCCTGTTTTGGGAATGTGCCTCATTCTACTTCCTGTGTCCATGTTCACAGCTGTTTCAAGGCTGAAATGAAGCACAGACCATCAACACAAAAGGAGAAAGATGGGATCCTGGTCTGGGATGGCCTGCCCCCAGTCCATCTCCTTGTGCCTGACATCACTGCCGTCCTCTCCAGCATGTATGGAGCAACCAGGTCCACTTCCTAAAGCTGCCACCACCCTCACCCCACCCTTCCCCAAGGCCACACGCACGTTTTGTTTCCTGTTGGCTGGTTGGTCACCAGCTTGGTTTCCTCCATCAGCCTGGAGGCCGTTATAAGACACATAGAAGTTCTTACTAAATTCATCCAGCAAGCCCTAACTAATCGCTGACAATGCTTGTCCTTACCAAACCCTGAAATATCTCTAATGAACAAAACTGTCCTCCAAATAAAATGACCTTGGATGTTATTGCTGCATTCTAAGGAGTCACCTGTGCTATTATTCAAACAAAGTGTGTGTTCATGCCTGATGAGTTGGCTACTGTGTCTTCTTTTTTTTTTTTTTTTTTTTTTTTTTTTTTAAGGAAAGGTGCAGGCAGGAAGAGAGAGGAGGGAGAAACCTTTCGTTTATTTTTATTTTGGTTGTACATCTAGATTGTTCCCCCGACCCGGCATGCGAACCCAGATCCTTGGGATGTGTGTGGACTGTTAGAGGTGGTAGACTTAACTGCTACTCTCCCAGGGCTTGCCTAAAATATCATATTTATTAAACCATGTATGAACACAAATAACACCCCCAAGTGCTCTGATCACCTCCACGAGTCCTGGGGACTTAAATCAATGATTCTTAGCATGGAGATCTTGTTGAAGAAAATTCTTATTTTGGGAATCATAAATCTGTGTTTTCTCTTGCATGTTTGCATGTGTCTGTTGTTACTGGGGCATCTGCCTGCAGTACATCAGGTAACCAGCTGTTTCACCTCCATGCTAGTGAAGCTCCTTGCTGGCAGCTCAGGATACATTACAAAAGAGAAGGCTGTGTGAGGTTGTGAGAGCAGGTCAGGAAGTATGGCAAGTAAGAGAAGGTCATCAAAAGGACATGACCGCCACTTGATCCATGACTCAGACCTGGGCAAATAAGAGGCCCCATCCTGGGAAATTAAGTTCTGCTTCCCTGTCCCCTGCTAACAGCCAGTGAGAGTCAGGTGCTGTTGGGACCCTGTGGACATGACACGTGACTGAACACTGAACGTCTCAACTTAAACTAAGATTCTGGTGGATGACTGAAATCTACTCCTCTTTCTCTTATCCAAGGAAAGTCTTCTAAGTTTCTTTGTTTATTAAACTGCCATGGACCAAACTGGAGTGGTCTGCCCCTTTCTTCCATGTTCTCTGCCCTCTTTAAAGGGGCTAGTTTCAGAATTCACCTGAGACACGTCGTCCAAGGTAACAAACAACACTTCCGCACTCATAATCCAAGAAATCTTGAAATTTTCCTGGAAATGTTTAATGTGTAACAAGAACTTTGAAGCATTGACCCCAAATTCATGTAGTTTTGTGTCATCCCAGTCCTTACTTTTTTTCAATGTTTAAAAATATATGTTGCCTGGAAATGATTTTTTTCATGTGACTTCTGCAAATGTTCTTTCTGTAGCAATTTGATTTTCTTTTGACTGCCCCTATGGCTGTGTGTGTTAACTCAGTGAATGTCTGAAATTTTACTTTGAATGCAAACTTGGATGCTAGTAATTATTGATCTTTGATGTCCTTGGCGGATGTATATGGAGCCTTCGGAGGACTCCTCTTCAAACAGCTGCTTGTGATCCTCAACAAAATTCCTCCCATTGTTGCTTTATTTTGTGCTGTAGAAAATATTGGTCATTTGTGGAGACTATTTTTTCTCCTTATTGTTTCCCGGCACAGATGTAACTGCTTCTGATTGCTTGCTTATTTACTTGTTTACTAAGAGCAAGGGAGGAGTCTACAGTCTGGATGGCAATTTAGAAAGTTAATTACCTCCCATTATCTTTCTGAGGACTTGTGTCTCTTTCTGATTTGATATTTCCTGGAATTTCTTAATCTAGGAATAGCTGGGAAGTCAAAGCAGAGTCACTCCTAGCCCAGTTTAACTTTGGTGGCGAAGGCATGTGGTAGAAGACCTTTTCCCTGACTGTAATGTAAATGCTAGTCTGCCAGGAATTTCCCATGGTGCTACAGAGGCTGTACCTATGTCCAAGGACACACAAGCATCCCTCCCTACTCTGCAGCTGTACATAACTGATAAAAGTTGCCAGTAGAAACCACACACAGCCAAGGAGGTGAATCTCTACCTCGGAGCATAAAAGGAGCTCCCCTAGACCCTCCTTTGCTCAGCTTTGGGTAACAATACCCCTGAGTTAGTACCAGTACAATAAAGTGCTTTTCTCTACTTGGAGTGTGTCAGTCTTCTCAGTAGACCATGCACTAGCAAATAAGAGATGGTTAACCAAAGAGAGATGCTGTCTTTTCCTCTGTTGAATGAGTCAGTGTTTCTTTCCCCTTCATGTCTGTGCTGAAGCAATTTAGTTTATCCAAACGTGGGGTGCAAGCTCAGTTTGGGGTAACGACAGCAGTTTTTTGTATTGGCGAGCTTTTCTCCCAAGAGCTCCGAAGTTCTCACCAGACACGTTGTGTAGCTTAGAGCGTCAGCTACGTCAGAGGAGAAATCGGGGTGTAATGTTGCCTTTTCTGCTTATGCCACACTCTCACCACAGTGCCCCTCATTTTATTATATTTCCTTTTTTATGCCGATCTTCACTCCCATTCTTTATCTACGGCACACGCCATCCCTAGGCACCCGCTCTAATGTCAGATGCACATCTTTGACTATGAAGGGATTTGTGGAAAACAGAGCGTGTCTTTTTTATCTTGGCGTGCATCGCATTTTTTACATTGGAATCCAGTTTGTTTCAAAATCAAGGTGAGCATGGCCTTGTCTAGGTTCTGAAATGTAGAGAGGCAGACTGCACGCGTCTCACCGAGTTTTGATTTTGGTGCTTAGAGATGTCTTAGTAAAACTCCACAGATGCCACCCTTTTTCTTTGATGGAGTTAGGTCTGTCCTGTGTTTTTCTCTAAAGTGCCATCTGTCCAGGTAAGCAACAGTCCTAACTTTGGGTGGTTACAGAGCGTCCTGAAGTTTCCAGAAGCCTCCCAGGGAGAAAGCTCTGTTTCTGCCTCGGTTGAGTCCATCCGAGACGGCATTCTCTGACCGTGGCACTTTCGGCTGATGGAAACTGGTGGGGCCAGGTGGAGTCTAGGGACAGGTCTGGATCAGGCTGCGGGCATTCAGATGAAGCGGTTGTGGACTTTTGAAATACACCTGTTATTTCTTACCTCTTATCTAAGTTCTTCTGTAGCCACATTCATCTTTTGTGTTCTAAGAACATGGTGGGAGAGACCCAGCTTCAAGCTTGAATTCTCATGTTTCATGAGACCTGGATGTAAGACCTGGAGTAAGTCGCTTAATTGTTTTTGAACCTCCATTTACTTATTTTTAAAAGGAAAAAATATGTATTATATTGATATATTACAATGCAATATAATACTGTGTGTGTGTGTGTGTGTGTGTGTGTGTGTGTGTGTGTGTGTGTACACTGACCTTGCAGGGTTGTTATGAGGATTAAATGAGATAATGCATAAATATCCACAGTACTTCCCAGGCACATGGCAGGTCTTTAGTAAATTTAATTCCTTTCAGATTCACTCACCCACAAGAAAACTAGGTGGCTCTGTGTTGAAAGATTCATGTGTCACTGTCTGATTCTAAATTGGGCATCCTTCTCAGACTCCTATCAGGGTCTCCAAACCCCTTCCTACTGTGGTGGATGCTCGACTCTGCATCTGCAAGGCCCAGGTCTGCACACAGCCATCGTGGCACCGGAGCCTCCCCGCTGC
This sequence comes from Solenodon paradoxus, assembly GCA_004363575.1. Classification (NCBI taxonomy): domain Eukaryota; kingdom Metazoa; phylum Chordata; class Mammalia; order Eulipotyphla; family Solenodontidae; genus Solenodon; species Solenodon paradoxus. The sequence goes on along the minus strand of RJWH01000478.1, from coordinate 253,826 downwards.
GGCATAGCCTGCATCAGCACTTCCCACAGAGGCTGTTGATGTCCTCTCTTCTGCCACTGCGCTCAAGCTCTCAGAGGTGCCCTTTTAAAATTTTAGAACCAAAGAACCTCAAGCGCTTGCCAAGGCAGAGATCACCCTTTCTCACTGCAGCTTGAGAGACATGACTGGAGATGCGGGTTGGAAAGAGTTGGTGCGACTCACTCACAGGCTCTGGGATGCAGACCCGGCTTGGGGTTCTAGTATCACAGGATCAGGGTCCACAGATTGGAGGAAGCAGAGTAACTAACAATCCGAGGAAAGGAAAGTGCCAACTCTCTCATAAGTCATGATGGGAAAAAGTGGGTCTTTTTTGGGCCAGTAGTGAGGGTTTCTTTCTGCTTAGTGTGTAGTAGGATAACTTAGAGAAAGTTCCTAGTAGTTCAAGAACTCATGTTCTTTATGAAAGCAAAGCCCGTGGGGGAGGGGCAGCAAAACCACAGTGCTAATTTTATTATAATCATGGTATAATGAAGTAGGTCATCTCGGGGCAGGGTTTTGCCCTCTCTGTGCATGACCTCCATACAGTTCCTACATATCAGCTGAAGGACTGTCTGACCACTGCTTCCCCTCTTGGATTTTTGACTGACTGGGGCCCTCGAGTCCTTGCAATTAATCAAGAGACAGTTCCCCATCGCATATCCGACTCCTGCCATAGTCACCCAGCAGGTCTGCATGTACTCAGTGCTCAGGGCCATCTCCAGCTTGAAAGATGTCTTTGGCCTTGAGAGGATTTTTCTTAATAGGACAGTCTCGGTTCCTTAGGACCACTCACTCGGTGCTCATGTCCAGTTAGCTCCCTTTCGCTTACAAAGTGTGAACCGAGCTAAGCAAACCACAAAAGATCTGGAAACACCTGGAGACTGACAAGAGGAGAACTGTCAACCACCCTCGGCCTAGAGAGGGAAGTGAGAGAGAATGACGAGTCCCTGGAGAGCAGGCGTGATGGGCGATGGGCTGCCCAGTTGGAGCAGTACCGTGGCAGGAACTGTGAAGTGGTAAGGAAAGAGCAGGAGTGGGGAATCAATGTCCTATTGCCACCCCGTTATCTCCTGCCTGCCCCTTCCAGTGACCAAACCCAACCAGAAGCCAGGGGCAAGGGTGTTATGCAGGCTGTATGGTTTTGCCTGTCGGGGCAGAGAGCAGGAAAGAGGTAGAAAACTGGGTCTGGGCTATGAGGTGGACACAGAATAACCAAAAGGATTCCTGCAAAGTTCCAGGAGGGAGAGTTTAGAGTCTTGAAGCCTGGAATCGAGAGCCAGACTGCCTAAGCTCCAACCCTGCCCCTGCCACTTGCTAGCTGTGCTTCTAGCTACTTCTGTCCCCCTCCATTCCTCCCCTGTAAGATGAGTGTGACAATAATCTGCCTCCTTGGTGGTTTGGTGAAAATTAAATGAGACAATGAATCTAAAACTCTCAGAAGAGTGCTAGGCACATAAAATGACAGAGGTGATGGTTTTATTTTTACAGAACAATGGCTGGGATACCTGGCCTTGTAGAGCTCTATGACCTATTGCCTTGGTGTTTCAGTAACTTTCAAATGAGAGTAGAGGATCAGACTGATAGAATTCTGGTGTCTGGTGGAGGAGAGAAAACCTCAGCCCTGGAGGTCAATGGGTGGGAGGATCATAAGAGGAAAGACCATGAACAGGATTTTTTGTTGGCTAGGAGAATGGTCTAAGTTTTGGACCCTGAGTGTTTTCTGAGTGTCTTCGTGTGCACACATATAATGCTAAAGTAATACTTCATTGGCTTTGCCGCTAATTCTCAGCACTGGAAAACAACAAAGAGGAGGAAGAGTGAAAAACTGACCTGATGTATCTAAGTAATTTCTGTCATCAATGTGCATTAGTTATCACCTAATTCTAATTATCGAGCAGCATTCTGATTGTGGTTAGCATTTTATGTGTTAGGTTAGCAGGGCTAGAAACTCAGCTCCTTTTTGCTTGGTTTGAAGTTTGCTGTCTACCTAGGATGACAATCAATGGAAGTTTAAAAAATAAGTAGAATAGACTTGTATCTATTATTACTACCATCACCAAGTAGGTGGATAACTTAGAGAAAGTAAATCAATGTCTGAAGTTTCTGTTTAGATATTGCTGAAAACACTTCAAAATCCTTGGAGGTGAGTTTTTTTAGACCAAGGAAGAATCTTGGAGTTTCAAAGAATGGTATTGACAAAAGAAGGAGGAAGAGGACTCTGGGTGCAGAACAGGGCTCAGTAAATATTCATAGGTTAATAGATTGAGCAGTCCTACAAAAGTCATGTCCACAGTTTGCTGCCTTTAAAATCCCATTAGCCTTTACTCTTCTGTGAAAATGATGATGGATCCGTAAACACCAACCTCTCTGTGTTTTCTCTCCAGCACGTCCTCATCATTCTGAGTTGTCTGCAGTGTGACTTCACTCTTCCCACTAAATTGTTCTCATCAGCTGAGAAGTCTCCTCAGTCCCAATATTCCTGATGAGGTTTCTCTTGTCAATTAAAATATGTCCAGCTGCAAAGAAACAAGGTGGACGAGAGAAGTTTAAACAAAGTGTTGTTTTTTTTTTTTTTCCCCCTCACTTAGTAAGAAAAGCCCAGCAATGGCCCTGGGGACTCAGTCTCTGTTTTCCCATTCTCCAGCCTCATTGGCTGAGTGTTCAACCTTCATCTTCCTGCTGTCATGTCGTGGTCAAAGTTAGCATGGTGGCTATGTCTCTTGGCCTCAGGATTACAGGAACTAGAGTAAATGGTAGAGGAGATATTTATTAAAATTTTTAAATCTGGGGACTCGTGTCTCTATTTCATTGGTCCGATGTGTCTTACAATACCACTGTCTACAGGGGAGGTTGGAGCCACACAGTTCTAGGTGGCTACATTGCTATCTGCAATGAATCAGGTTGGCAAGGAGAGAACATGTGGTGAGCAGAGGGGATGTGGAAGGTGGGGAATGGCCATTGGGTAGAAAATTAGCAGTGTCTAAGCCAGGAAGTCATCTACCATGCAATTTTAGCAGCAGACGCTCTGTTAGGTTGCCCTGGAGACCGCCTGCTTTATGTACATTCAGACATCAGTAAGGCAGTTGATAATCCACTTGGTGGCTGGAGCAGAGGATCTGTGATCTAGGCTAAGCTCTCAGCTTCTCTTTCATCTGTCTTGAAGGATAGCTGTGTCCCTGAGCCTGAGAAATTCATGATTTTGCAACAAGTGTCAGAGACAGGGATTGGGGTGCATGCTGCATCTTGCAAGTGGAAACTAATTTTGTGGTTACTGAAGTGGAGAACAGTGAAGATGATCATTAGTCTAACAGTTGGTAGCTTTGATAATGAGAGTTTAAATCCCATTATCCAATCAGATAGGGGGAACTTTTATTGTATTGCTTATCTGGACTTACCCTCTGTCCTGGGTATCATTCTGCTTTCTCTTCCCCTCTCCTCCTCTCTCTCCCCTCCCTCCCATCCCCTCCCTTCTTTTCAGAGGAAAGGTGCAGTTAGAAATGAAGGCAAGTAGGCAAGAAGGCAGGATGAGAGAAGAGGAAGAAGCATATTATTTTATTTTTATTTAGTTGTTCATCTTGGTTGTTCTCCCTAGACCTGGGATGGGAACCTGCATCCTTGGGATGTACATGGACTGCGCTCTTTCAGAGGTGGTGAACCAAACCACTACTCCCCCAGGGCATGCCAAGAATATTGTTCTTGAGGTTTTCTCCCCCCTTCAAACTGAACCATTCACAGACATATCACTCCTCTCATTGAACCGATGTAGCAGAGCAGTTAGAGAAATGATGACATCGTAATATCATCATCTTGCATTTGAAGACTTCTCACCTTTCATAGCCTTTTCTGCAAATGCCATTTGATCTCACAATCACTTGGCAAAGGTTGGGAAGACAATTTCAATCATTCTCGCACAGATGAGCAGACTGCTGCTGGAAGAGACCTCACTCAGGACCTCACTCAAGCCCATGGAACCAGGAAACCCGCTTCTGGAACCCGCTTCTACTTCCTTTAGGAAACCACACATGACACTTGGGCAACTTCATAATTATCTTCTGCTTTATTACCTTTTCCCCCTGAATCCCTATTTTTCATTCTGCACACCTTTGTAGCTTGAAAGTATTTGACACCATTTTCAACCTTCTTCTTGATCTTCTCTGTGGGTTCCAACAGAGCTTCTAGTTGAATGTTTTCTGGGGACTCCTTGGTCCGGTGAGCTCCACCCTCTCCTGGTGCCTTGCCCTTATGGGGAGCAAGTCACGCTGTCTCCTTTGAAGGCACTTGCCTCCTCATCTTTATACTGTTTAGCAAGCCCCAGTGCAGTTCTGTCTGGAATAAACCCATATCCGGAATACTACTTCCCTTCCAACTGTAATTATCTCTACCAATGATAGACTGACCAGACTGGCACGGCCCCTCACATTGAGCTTAGCACTAGTCCCTGCGGCTCCTCTCCTGGCCCCAAATCAGGTGTCAGAGTCCTTTTCTTGCTTTTGCTTTGCAGTTACACCAGTCATTTCTGACCCCTTTTCATACTCACCTTTGGTTAGCACTAGATTTGCATGATTCCTGTTTCCTGTTCTCCATCCCTTTCTCATCCAGAAAACTTCTGCAGCAACGTGAATTGTTCTCCCCTTCTCTGCTGGGACTCTAATTGGTCAGGATTTTAATTCATTCTTTCTCGCCACCTCAAACCTATTTTCTATCTCTGTCCTCTCTGTTCAGGTCATTGACAGCACCATTCCAGGTCCCTTGCATCTCATTTTTATTGTGCCTCTTCCAATAACACTGTCATAATGAAGAGGAAAACCTGGGAAGGAAAAACATTCCAGACGACAGCCGTCACTGGTTATGTCTTCATTCTTGATTCTTCCTCCGCCTGCCAGCTGTCCCCATGATTTCCCTGCTGACTACAGCTTCCTTAACAGCGGACTCCATGCCCTGTTTGCGGACCAGGTTACTACTGGCATCCTTTGCCCAGTTATTCTGCAGATGATAAAAATGGCTGAAGAACAGGTGGCTACTTCCCAGAGCCAGGAAGTCAAAAGGTTGAATAAAAAAAATGGTATCTTTTTCAGAATTTCAAAGTTTAAACACATCTCAGACTCCAAGGTGTGATTTAGAAGAGAAAAAAGCAGTGATAGAGTTGATGGTCAATGTGAAGTAGGACAAAAGATTTGGCAATTCAATGGAACAAGGACAAACAGATGCAGGTACGATGCCCCACTTGTAAGAAAATCACTTTGCTTTTTATAAAGACCTACATTAGTATTGGTTTTTGATAACTTCAGGAAAGCTGTTTTCTATATAAATTAACAGCCATTGTTTGATTTATGTCATTTTGGTTTATAAAAGGTTTCACCTGAATTTTCTTCTTTGGGGTGGCTGGGAGGCTTGGTTCTCTCGCTAACAAGCCGATTGTGTGGTTTGGAGCAAATCAGTTCAGTTTTCTGAATTTTGTTAACTGGACTAGTTGTCAGTCTCTGGCAGCTTTCACAAACTAACAGGAAGGCAGGAAGGGAGGGAGGGAGGTCTTAATGATTCCATCTCCCTTTAGGGCTTCAGCTCTGCCTGCTAATTGTCCTCTAGGTCTCATTCTCAAAGTGTGTTTGTAAGTAAGAATCATTTCCCCAGGCTACTCCCCAGTTCAAGCCAGAGGCCAATCAATGTCTGCATTCTTTTTGTAAAAAGTCTGCTCTGCTTAGCACCTTTTAAAACCTGGGCCCCTGTCCTCCCCTTTGGTGAACTGTTGTGATCCCGTATAGAAGTTCTTACATTTCAGTTTGCTTCAGAATCACCCAGAAGTTTGTGAAAATACAGGTTACTGAGCCCCTTCACAGACTTTCTTTTTCAGAAGGTCTGGGGTGAGGCCCAAGAATTTATATTGTAACTAGTTCCCAGGTGCGGCTGCTGCTGATGGTGGGGACCCCCACTTCCAGAACCCTGGAAATGGAATGAGCACACGTATGCACAGACTTGAATTTGGATTCTGACTGTCATGTACTGTTGATGTGACTTTGGGTGAGTTATTTCGTCGGTCTCAGCCTTGGTTTACTTACCCATAAAACGGGGTAAACATACTTTATTTCCTTGGTTGCTGTGAGATTTAACTCTTGCATGTACCGCTGTCTGGTATTCTGCTGAAGTTCATTTCCATGTCCCTTGTCACTTTCCATCTCCGTTTGAAATCTTCTAGGAAAATAATCAAACTGTGGATTATTTTGTAGCTAGCAACCATAATCTCACAAGTGAAATTGAGGGAAATAAACTTCTAACTGCTTTCTGAAAGGACATCATTTTAGTTAGTTTAATAAGAGCGTTTCTGAATACTCAAGAAGGTATTTCAGAAGAACCTTCCCATCTAAAAATCTTCCGTATTTTTTAGTTACAGCCTATAAAGTCAATATACTATTATCCTTTGTTATATATCCAGGATCCTAAGAAAGTCAGACCAGTATTAAAATGATACATAAAATCTAAGGAAATAGCTAATCATCATTCCTTTCCATTTTCTCATTGCTTAAACACATGGACATTATATTTCTGAGTGGGTGACTAAAAATATCTGTTACCTATTATCAGTTAGATGACATGTTCTCTTAGCCCAGTCATGTAACGAGTCATGGCTGAGAGATGCAGGACTTTTGGATTAGCACGTACAAAAACCATTAGTCAAGAGAATTGGAAATTATTACAGATAGAATCATTAATAGAAATTTTTAAAAGTCGCCTTTAATAAAGAGTCACAAAATCAACTATCTGAAGTCGTTCAGATATGAGTCTTTGTTATGATTTGTTTCATTGGACCACCCTAAGTTACATTTATTGAACTCAGTCATTTTTAAATATGTTGGACCCATAGGGAAAGAAAGACTCTAACAAGGAAAAGGCTTTGTCGTATCCATTTAAAATACAGAGCATTCTTGTTTGTTTTGTTTGCTTTATTTTTTTCCAACTTCTTTTAGAGATGAGAAAAAAGTGATCTCATTTTTAACCCTTCTTTTAATATGAATGGCAGGACAAGTATGGTGAGAAAAAGCAGCTTTTGCTCAGTCTGAGGATAAAAGAGCAAAAGCTTCTGTGAATAACTAAAAACTCCTGACAGTTGGAAGTGCAGTGGCCACGTGCCCTGAGCAGTTTTCTGATAAGTGAGAATAGAAGCTGTGTTACCAAAGTTTGATTTTCTTTCAAGTTTGTTTTTGTTTTATTTAGTTTCTTTGTTTGTTTGGCTTCTCTTGAACTATATATGGGTAAAGCGCTGCAATCAATATGGAGTTTGCACATATCTCTTCTCATTAGTGTTTGTGCAGCATTAAAATACATTATGATGGAATATTAAAAATGTTCAAGGATGCCACAGGAAGACAGGAAAGAGGGAACTGAGAAGCAGAAAACAGTGGTACCATATAGAAAACAAATAACAAAATGGCAGATAAATTCTCTCATAACAATAATTACACTAAGTATCAATATAGTCTATGAGCCAAATCAAGTTCCATCCAATTTCTTAAGGTTCAGAAGTAAAGAGTATATCTATATAGGTACGTACATACATATAAGTTTTTATTTTATAATATTTTAGTTACTTATCTTTTTAAAAGCAGTTTTATGTTTGAATATGTATTCCTGTCCCCACACTTACAGAATCTCCTTCACTGAGAACTGTACCACATTTGTTATAATCTGTGAGCTGACATAGACGCACTATATTATCCAAAGTCTTTAATTTATATTAGGATTCACTATTGCTGTATGTTCTATGTGTTTGACAGATGTTTATGGCAATATTCGTTATTTTAACATCCTACAGAATATTTCTACTGCTGTAAAAATCCTTGATACTTTGCCTGTTTATTCTTCCTTCCCCCCTAACTTCTGGTAGTCACTGATCCTTTTACAGTCTACATAGATTTGCCTTTTTATATTTTTTAAAAACTTATGATTTTGGGGTCGTCTTAGATTCAATATGCATTTGTAAGAAATGAAGCACTAAGAGTCCACTGTTTATCCTTACCTCGATTCTTCCAATAGTGATCATACAAAGGTGTAGTACATTACACATAGGATGTTGGTATTAATACAATTTTCTGGTGTTAATTAGATTGCACATGTGTTGTTGCACTCGTGCGTGTGTGTGCTTAGTTCTATGAAATGTTATCATGTGTAGATTCTTATCATTCCATCAAATTCTTTTATAATCATGAAAATCTTCTTTCTCCACTCTCCAACCCAGTAGCCGTGAATCTGTTCCCCAGAGTCACAATTTGTCATTTCAAGAATGCTGTACAAATGAAATCACAGTATGTAACTATTTGAAAATGAATTTTCATTACTCATGATAATTTCCTTGGGATTTCCAAATCAATATATAGTAAGTTCTTAACATTTCCGAGGGTTTTTGGAAACCATGACTTTAAGCAAAATGACATATAACAAAACCAGATCCTTGAATATAATCATTTTTTTCAGCATTTCACCATTGTAATAAGGAAATAATGCTGAACAAATTGACATTATTTGAGGATCTACTGTATATATCTATAACTTGTTCTTATTACTGAGTAGTATTAAGTGGTGTGGTTGTACCACAGTGTGTTTAACTATTTACTCACTGAAGGAAACTGGAATGTGTCCAGTTTTTGGTTTTCTCAAATAAAGTTGTTATAAACATTTACATGTCCAATACTACTTATCAATGTGTATTCTGGACTCCTCTGTGGTAAACTGACGATACGTGGATTTATTTCTGAGCCATCTATTCTGCTCCATTGGTCTGTATGCCTGTTTTTATACCAATACCATACTGTTTTGATTATTGTAACTTTGTAATATAGTTTGAAATGAGGAAGTGTGATGCCTACACATTTTCATTTTTATTTTTTAATCAAGATTGCTTTGAACACTTGAATTTTGTGGTTCTATGCACATTTCAGGATATTTTTCTATTTCTATGAAAAACGCAATGGAATTTTGATAACAATTGTATTGAATCTGTAGATTGCTTTGGCTATTATGGAAATTTTAATAATATTAATTCTTCAATTCATGAGCATGCATTATATTTCCATTTATATATGTGTTTTGCAATTTCTTATAGGCTTCACATACAGTTCTTTTACCTCCTTGGCTGCATTTATTCCTAAGTGTTCTACAAATAGAGATATTTTTGTTTTCTGATTTTGATGTCCTTCTTCTTTCTTGCCTAATTTCTCTGGCTAAGGATTCCAGTACTATGCTGAACATAAGTGACGAGGGTAGACATCCTTGTATTATTCCTAGTCTAAGAAAAACTTAGATTTTCACTGCTGAGTATGTTAACTGTGGGCTTGTCATATATGGTCTTTACACATCCCCTCTATACTCAGTTTGTTGAGCATTTTTTATCATGAAATAACAGTAAATTTTGTCAGATGCTTTTACTGCATCTATTGACACATTCATATTATTTTTACTTTTCATTTTGTTAATGTGGTGTATCACATTGAATTACAGTTATTCAGCCATTCTTGAATTGCTAGAATGCATCTAACTTGATCATGGTTTTTGATCTTTTTGATGTACTGTTGTACTTTTCTTACTCATATTCTATTGATGATTTTTGCATTTATGTTCATCAAGGATGCTGATCTGTAATTTTATTTTCTTATAGTATCCTTGTCTAGTTTTGGGTCAGGATAGTGCTGCCTTAAAAATAAGTTTAAAAGTATTCCCTTCTTTTCTAGTTTTTGGAAGGGTTTTGGAAGAGTTGAGAAAGATTAGTATAATTTTTCTTTAAATGTTTGCTAGAATCCACCAATGAAGCCATCTCGTCCTGGGCTTTTCTTTATTGTGAGGTTTTGATTTCTGATTCAGTCTCCTTGCTAGTAATTGGTCAGTTCAGATTTTCTATTTCTTCATATTCTTGGTAGGTTGTTTGTTTCCAGGAATTTGGCTTTTCTTTTTATGTTGTCCAATTTGTTGGCATATGAATATTCCAACATCTATATTTTCTGATTCTTTGTATTTGTGTGCCATCACTTATAATGTCTCCTCTTTCATTTCTAATTTTAATGAGTTCTCTTTCTTTTTTCATGATGATTCTATCTAAAAGTTTGTTTATTTTGTACATCTTACACAAAACTAGCTCTTTGTTTTATTAAAATTTCTGTTCTTTTTTTGTCTCTTTTTCATTTATTTCAGTGTTATTTCTCTCCTTCTGCTACTTTGGGCTCCTTTTTTAGTTCCTTGAGATAGAGTTTGATTTTTTTTTTTCTTAATGTAGGAATTTACCACTACAAACTTCCTCTTTAGAATGCTTTTGCTGCATTCTGTAGATTTTGGATTGGTGTGTTTCCACTTTTTTTGTCTCAGAATATATTTTGTTTTCTTTTTTGACCCATTGGGGTTTTTTTTCTGGAAGTAGGCTTTTAATCTCCACATATTTGTGAATTTCATTTCCATGTATTTCTAGTTTCCTTCTTGTAATTGATTTATAGTTTCATATTATTGTCATCACAATAGATGCCTGATATGATTTCAATCTTCTTAAATTTACTAACACTTATTTTGTGTTGTAACATATTTATCCTGGAGGATATTCCATATGTGCTGTCAAAGAATATAAATACTGTTGTATTGAATATTCTGTAAATGACTCTTACATCCATATGATTAATCATGTAAATGCCAGTGTTTCTATGTGACTTTAATCTGGATGACTGATCAACTTCTTTTTGTCTAAAGTATAAAATAGTCAGTGGAGAAAGGAAGGTCTAGTAAATGCATGTTGCATATTGCTTTTAGAAGGCATCCATTTTGTTGTGTTTCAGTAATTATTTTTTATTGCTGCATATCGTTCCCTTGAATAGATGGACAATAATTTATTAATTTATCACTTGTTGGAAACTGGGTTGTTTTGGTGATTATAAATGAAACTGTATAGTTTCCGTGTGAACCCATGTTTTCATTTCTCTTAGGTAAATACCTAGGCGTTGGATTGTTGGATCATATGGTAAGTGTATGTTTAAATTTGTAAGAGACTGCTGACATTTTTTATGAAATGATTGTATTCTGTTGAAAACCCATAGCAATGTATAGAATTCCAATTGCACTGCATTGACACTCATGGTTGGTATTGTCGTATTTTTTATTTTATCCATTTTATTATGTGTAAAGAAGCATCTCATTGTGATTTTCATTCTATTTTCTAGTGCAGAGTAATTTTGACTAATGATTTATAATTATTACTGAGTTGTTTACCATCTGAATATCTTCTTTGACAAAGTTATGTTCATATCCTTTGTCCATTTTGAGTAAAAAATTTTCCTCTTACTGAGTTTTGAGTGTTCTTCATATATTTGGAATATAGGTCTTACATTGAAACTGTGAGTTGCAAAATTTTTTTTCCAAGTGTGTGGCTTATCTCTTCATTTTTTAGCAGTGTCTTTTAAAAGATGTAACAGAATGTGCGCGTTGTTTTTTAGAATAGAGATTATGTAGTTTGTAAAGAAGAATGAGAACAACTAAATAGATTTAAGATTTGGAGTTTTTCTTTTTTAAAGGAAAGGTGCAGGCAGGAATGAAGGTGAGTAGCCAGGCAGATAAGAAGAGAGGGGAGGAGGAAAAAGCACTTTGTTTTTATTGAGTTGTTCATACTGGTCTTTTCCCAACCCCAGCAGGACTGAAGCCAAGGGTATGTGACTTGTGTTCCTTCAGAGGCAACCTAACCACTGCTCCCCCGGGGCCTGCCAGAAGTTATAAATTATGATGAAGTACAGCTGATCACTTTTTATCTCTTATCAATTGTGCTTTTAGTATTGTATTTAGGAAATCCTTGCCTTAATATCACAAGAAGTTTTTTTTTTTCAGTATTTTCTTTCTTCTAGAAGTTTTGTAAGTTAGGTTTTACCATTAGGCATATTATTTCAGGTAAGTTTTGTATGATGTGTGAGGTGTGAGTTGTTTCTCTCTCTTTTTTTTGTATCATAGTCCAGCTGTTCCAGCAGCATCTATTGTTCAGTTTGCTAACATCTCCAGGTAGAGCAAACAATGTTCTCTGTAGTCTCCACTGAATTTTTACTTTTCAGTTAATATATATTTCTTTTGTAAAACTTCGATTTGTTTATTTTTAAATTCCACAAAGTCTTATCAATATGCTCTTTTTGGACTCATTTTTTACTTTTATATTTTATTCCTTAGACATTTTGTTGGTATTTTATATTTTTGTATCTGATAACACAGTATATTCTTATGCTACGTTCATCCATGGCGAATTGTTTCTCAGTGTTGGTGCTTCTGTTTTGTGAGATATTCCATCATTGATGGTATTCATAAGGTTACAGAGACCTCCAGCTGGGATAGCTGCAACCTAACGGGATTTGTGTGTGTTCTCTAGGAAGCTGGCAGAGGCACTAATCTAGGACTTTAACTTCCTTTGAGATCTCACCCTACTACAGAGGCCTCATTAGGTTCCCACTTTGTCCTAGGTTTCATTTCCCTTTTCTAACACTGGTTTTGCCATTTTCCTTTAAGGAAACACTTTTCCTCATCGTCAATCTTTGTTACAATGATTTCTCTTTCACTATCCTCCACCTAACATGACCTTTTTTTACCTTGGTTTCTTGTGAGCTCAACAGTGCTTTGAAAAGATTGATGTTTGTCATTCATTCTGGATCTATTAATGTATAAAGAATTACTTTTTAGAATATTAGTTATATTGCAGAAGGCAGAAATCTGTTTCATTCCATTAAAAAAAAAAATATCCCTGGGAATGCTCTCCTAAGTAACATCTGAATGTTTTTATTTTGGTTAAAAAAGAAACTCATGATTTCAGCTTCACAATCTCAGTGGGCTCAAGAGCAATCTTGCTCCCCTGATTTTCAAAGTCATTGTGTGTTGACAGACTGGGTGTAGATAACCCATCAGCCCTTTACCTTCAGAAAACCTTTAAGAAGAAACACCTGAGAAAACCAAGCAGTTGCTCCCTTGGGCTATGGAGCATGATTCTCTTTTTAACTTGGTTATCATGGAAAAAATAAAAATAAGTGGATTGCAAACTAGTTCACAGGCACGTGCCGTCCCAGAGTTAGAGGAAGCTGTGGCTTCTGTGACGTCGGCTCCCACGCTGTACAGCGAGCATGCGTGTTGACTAGCAGCCCTGGGCTCTCTGCTGTTCTGAAATAAGGGGGAGTGTACAGCCCATGCCCCTCACCCCTAACTTCAGTCTTATACCTTTCTTACTAAAATGGTAAAAAAACAAACAAAAAACCCCCCCCCGAAACAAAAGCCATTATTGAATAAGCCACAGAAGGTGATCAAGACCAGGACTTAAGTGTGGACTCAAAATTTTAAGGATTTTGCATTCAGGGGATAAAACTTTCCAGAGATGACTTTTCTAATAATAAGCATGACTATTTTTCTCAATTTACTTGCCATTTTCGAATATTCGCTTTGTTTAACACAGAGTTGGTTTTTCCTTCCTTTTTCTAAGACAAAAAAAACACATTTCTGTTTCTCAGAACAGAAATAATTAAGTGCTCCTTGTAAGATGTATTGTTTTTCTAAAACCAGCACCATGAGGTGACAGAAAGGTCATGTGTTTCCAATCAAGATGAGCATTTCTAAAATGTATGGCAAATGTGCATTGTGCCAAATTAGAGATGTCAGGTACATCCAGATTGCCTCCATTTTTATTTGCTAGATCTAGCACCGCTGGTCAGAAGCCATGTTAGGGACTTTACAGAGTTGTACATAGCCCATCTTGAATATTGATCACAATTCCAAGAGGTTGAATAAATAATGGCCAAGTTGGAGTTTGAATCCAACTGTGTCTTGTTCCTGAGTGTAGACCTCTGCTCTGCTCAGTCCTGGTCCACGTTGACGACAGGCGTCCAAAACTGACCAATGTGAAGGATGTCTGTGCTGAACGGACCTTCTCTTTGCCTTATCTCACCTTGGAGAGAGTCTCCACCCAGAAGTCAAAGGGGAATTTGTAACATTTTCTCCCTCTCTCCTCTTTTCTGGATAGCAAAGCCTTTTGACAATTTACTCTGACTCTTTGAACTTTTAATTTTTATTCTCTGTAGTGTGAGACATGTTCTGACATATGATTTTCATAGTTGACATACTAGCAGTTAAAATCAAAAACAAAAAGCTATCCTCCCAATCAACAATTTCAACAGGTATTCACATAATGATCTGTTTTCTGTTTCATTAAGGGTTCTGCGATTTAATAAAATGGATGCTTTTTTTTTTTTTGACTTTGAATCACAAAAAACCTTGGAATATTTATTTTTCTTTAACTTTCTAAAAAACACTAAAAATGCATTCCTAATGAAATCAGGTCATAGAAGCGTTGAAATACTTCAAGACAAAGCACAATTCACACTTGTAAAGCTATCTTTACTCGCCATCTTGCAAAGAGAAAATTAAGTCCAAAAGACTGTTGAGTTGGCCTCTTAGTAGCCTTTTCATTGACCCAGTATAATGATAGTAATCAGAAGGATGAATTGAGGTCATGTGCCAGTGGGGAGGATATAACTGCAACTTAGAATAGCTATTTTCAGGTTTTGACCATTAACTTTCACCTCCCAGAATATTTCAATATCAATACCTCCTGTTATGTATATTTTATTTTTACTTCAACCATTTCTTATTTTCACTTAAAAATAAACAACTTTTTTTCCTAAGTAATAACATCCATGAAATGGTGAATTTGGTCATTATATATTTATTTGCTAATAAGCATGAAATCATAAACATAATTTCAAATTTTAAATATTTCTTTGTGCTCTCCCTAAAATCAGCCAGTATATACATGTTTTCTTGGTGGTGTGTGTGTGTGTGTGTGTGTGTGTGTGTGTGTGTGTGTGTGTGTGTGATACTTGGGAAACATTGGCTTAGGACTGGGGTCAGCTAACTTTGCTGGTTGCCTTTTTTTGAATACACAGTTTTATTAGAACATATTTAGGTGCGTTCAGTTGTATTATCTGTGGCTGTTTTTGTGTTACTATGACCGTGCTGAGTAGCTGCTCCAGAGACCATATGTCCTTCAAACCTGAAAATAGAGTCTAGGGCTTTCTACAACACATTTCAGCAAGCTGTGACTTAGGGGAACTGTCTCCTGTTGGGTTCTTTCCATTCCCATGGACTCCCCTTTAGTTCCTATTCATGATCCAATTCGCCTCTCCTTGAAATGTTCCTCATGAGGAGAGGCTGTTCTACCTTCCGTGAGGGCTGCACTAGAGAAAATTCACTTAAGCTTAGACTGCACCACCGTGTCTAATGAAGAGCTGTTGCTAGGTTGCTACCAAATGCCAATCGCTGCAGGAACTGGCTGTCCCATTATCCCCTGACCGGCTGGACTGAACATTCCTGCTCTCTTCCTCTCTCCAGTCTTCAGCATGGCCGGCAGTGACATAAGACAGGATTTCAAGCCTCAAAACTGACTCTGAATGAGAATGCAGCACTAATGTCATTGCCATCTCTAGCTCTCAGACCTGTATTCCTGGAAACATGGGCATCTTCTGTTTAAGGTGCAGGTGGACATGGTTTAGCAGGAAAGTAATTTTCATCAGGCCAAATAAGGGGAAAAACTGTGAAGTTGTGCCACTTGGTATTACTCTATTTAGTCTTTTTTTTTTCTTAGTTATTTCTTGTGGAGGGGACTAAAAATCTTCATATAAAACCAAGTAAAATTACTAATTTTGAGGGACAAAGAGAATTATCCATGTATATATATTACTCTTATTAGTGCAGTCGTTCACCATTGGAAGGTAGCATTAAAATGTATCCTATATCTCTAAATAATGACATAAGAAGGAATCACAATTAAACACGTTGAGTATAGCCCCATTTCCTCACGTTGTTTGTGAGTGGACTAAATAAATTATGAACAAACTGTTAAGATATTATAGAGAACACAATGATTTGTGTGTGTGCGTGTGTGCATGTGCGTATGTCTGTCTGTGTGTATTTAGGCCGAGGGAGAATTGGGTAGGTTTTCGCAGAAAACATTTTATTTGGATCTGGAAGGATGAGAAGGAGTTGTGTAGGTGGAGAAACAGGTGGAGGACATTCAGGCGGAAGGCCCAGTCCATCTCTTAAGAGTCAGCAGGAGGGCTTTACAGGTAGCAATAGTTACCTCTTCACTGCCTGCAGCAAGAATGACCCCTGGCAAGACTTTAGGCACAGGTCGTTTTCTGGCTCTGCTTTGTGGGTCTTCTGTGGATCTGTGACTTGTTCTTAGGAAATAGATATGCTTCCTTGTCTTCCAGTGCCTGTCCCTTAACTCTGGAGGCTTTGTCCTGGTTCACCAAACTTCAAGACTGCTGTGACTCGGGCCATGTTCCAGAGCAGGTTGGAAGAGGGAGGTGAGATTTAGACCTACGTGTTGCTATAGCTGAAAGATTCCCTACCATGCGTGACCCTGGGGTCACACTAAGAAACAACCTTGCTGCTCCTGCACCTCACCAACTTGATGATTTCTCCAGGTTCTGGGCCCTCCCTGCCAATTCTCCAGGGGCTCTTGCAGCAGGGATGGAATCAGCCAGAAGATGCTCACCTTGTCTCTGAATCAGCAAGTTTTCCATACACCACCATCCTTGATTCCTGTAGCTCTGCCTTGGCCCTTCCTCAAGACACAGCATGTGTCTTGTAGTGGGGAAAGCAGGTATGACCACTTCTAGTCCAGGGACTCTTTGCTCAGGACCAGAGATTCATCACACATCTTGCTGACGGGCCACGGTGCCATTAAAGGTCTACCGAGAGGCCAGGGGCTTTGTCAGCAAGTCCACACAGTGCTGCTAACCAGTGGGTGAAGGGCACAGGCTCAAAGGCAGAAGCAGAGCTTCGTCAGTCTAACCAGAGGACAGACAGCGTCGTTTCTAGTGACTTGAATTGATCAGGGATCTTATGAAGAAGTCTGTGTGCTGTAGCCTGTCCTTCGGGGGCACTGAATAAACACTCCAGCCCCACCAGGGACAGCGTCTGCTGGAAGATGGCTGAAGTGGCTCAGCCCGGAAAGCCTTGTGGCTGCCTGGAAACTAGAGGGAAGGATGCTCAGCCATGGTCTATCAATCCTACTACTTGTCCTGAGATCCTGCATCATAATAATGTCCAAATGCTCTTTACATCTTTTGTGACCCCCCTGGATTCACAGTGCTCATAGGACGACTGCATATGGAAGTGAAAGATATCACAGAATTCCTCTGCTTCAGTTCCTTTGTTTTTATCATTTCCTTTGTTCAAGAGAAAAACTCAGGCTTTCAGAGGCAGCTGAACTGAATTTTCCAAGAATGGTAAAACATTTGCCTCCTCTCCTACAGACATGAAGCATCAAACATAATATATAAGTTATGCAATATGTTAAGAACCATAGAAAAATCTAGGGCAGTATTACTAGGGGTAATGGGGGGGGGAAATGCAGTTTTAAATAACCTAGTTAGAACAAGCTTTGTTGAGTAGATGACGTTTGAGAAAAGGCTTGAAAGAGTCTACTGCGTGGGTATCTGGGGAAGTATCCTGGAGTGGTCTTGAGAATATTCACTGCCACTAGGTAGTGGTCGTATCTCTTCCAGGGAGAGAGAGTAGCTGGTGCAAAGGTCCTGTGGTAGGAGTATATCTATTGTACTTGAGTCAGAGCAGCTGGAGTGGAGCAAATAAAGAGTAGAACGTAGACTATGAGATAAGAGAAGTAGCAGGTTTATAATTAATTACCTGGTAAAGTACTGTAAATTCTGAACAGTATGGGAAACCATTGGAGGATTTTAAAGCCTAGAAATAGCATGGTTTGCTTATATTTACATAGGATAAATCTCTCTGCTGTGTGGGCTTGGATTATAAAAAGGTTGGGGGAAAAGCAGAGACACCAGTCAAGGGTCCTTGTTCAAAGAGGTGGTGAGAAACTCTGGGCATAGACCCAATTTTGTTTGCTGCCGAATTGAACTGTGGTATGAGAAAAAGAAAGAACACATGGGTAACGCCATAGATTTTTTTTAACTGAATGATGGGAAAGATGGAAATGCTATGAGTTGGGAAGATTGAGCATGGGATAGAGCAGGTTTGAGACAGAAAATAGTGAGTTTGGTTTTTGACATGTTGAATTTATGATGCTATTAGGTCCAAGCAGAGTTGATGGTGAAGTCTGAAATACAGGAGAAATAGCCATTGTACATGGTATTTAAATCTATGAGACTAAATGAAATGATCAGAATGGTGTGTATAATAGAGAAGAAGAGATGAGTAAGGATTCAACCCCTGGGACACCTCAGCATTAAGAGGTCAGAAAAGGGAGACATCTGACGAGGACACTAAGAAGGTACAAACCAAACCCAGGAGGCAGGAGGAAAACCACCAGAGTGTGCTATCCTGGATTCCAGGTAACGGATGTTTCCTTAACAAGGAGGGAGCAAGGAACTGTTAAATGATGCTGATGGATCAAGGAAGATGAGAAGTAGCAATCAGCCATTATATTTTCTCATACAGGTCAACCTTGAATAAAAGTAGTATTGGTGACGACAACCAGGTTGGCGTGAATTTATGTGAGAATAAGAGAAGAATTACTGATAGTTGCCTGAACAACACTTTCAATGGGTTTTTCTGCAAGGAAAGGAAAGAATGAAGTGACAGTAGAAGGAACTTCCAGAGAAGATTTTTAAAGATGAAATATGTTTTTAAATGGATGTGGATGATTTCGTACAGGGTGAAAACTTGATGATGTAGGAGAGAGAAGGAAGAACGAGGAGGTCAGAGGTGGGATCAAGTGCAAAAATGAAGGATTTTCTTTAGACAGGAGTGTGGTGGACTCATATGTTAGGTAAGAAGATGAAAAATGTGACCTTGAAGATGATAGGTGCATGGAAGGGGTGGCAGAGTTGCCCAGTTTCTCATCTATTGTTTCAAATTTCTCCACGAGGAAAAAAGTGAGCATTGGCTAAGTAAGAATATGGGAGGGGTCTTGGGGATTTGAGGACAAAAGTTATGAGAAAGTACTTTAAAAGAGTAGGAAAGTGAATGGACTAGGAATGCATGGTGAGATTTCTCCCTCTCTACGTGCCTCCCTTTTTCCACCCCTCCCTCTCTCCCTTCCTTTTTCCCCTTTAAACCAGTTTTCTCTGGTGTTTCTGTAAGACACCAAACTTTGGGTATCTGTCAGTGGAAGGATGAAATTTTTTCTCTGTCCACTCTATAGGGAGACACAGTCCTATTTCAAGGCGGTATCAGGGATGAATAAGCCAGGGTATCAAGTCCACCCCATGTCTTCAAAACTGTTCCTGGAAGGTGAGGACAGTTGTTTGAAGATGCGCAGTCAAAATGCAGGCTGAGAGACTGGTCTGGAGAGTAGAAATACAGCTCCAGCTGGAGACCTGAGTTTGCCTTACTCCCACATACAGGTTCTCAAATGTCATTACTCAAGGAGGCTGTTGTCCTGAGTCAGTTAACTGGAAACCTTATTTGATTTATTTCTCAGAAAAGATGAAAAACATTTTTTTATAATGGAGTATTTTCAAATGAATCCAAGCCAAGGCAGTTTATCATTTAAATCGACTAAAGATTGTTGGTCAGTATTTTATTCCCCAAGGACCAACAGAATTCTCAGCATCTGATAAGTGCTTAGAACATGTGATATGGATTTGAACAGTCACATTATTCATGAGAATTGAAGACAGAGAAATATTGAATTTATAGATTGTTTAAATTACAAATGGGAAATTAAAAAAAATACTCACAGGCAGTGAAATGGCTAAGTATTCCATTCTGAATTACATTCTTCCTTTCTCAAAGTTCTTGGGGTTATTTCAAGCAATAGGAGCTTGGCTGTCTTTAATCTTTCCCGGAACATTATTTTGACTCTTTATTATGTTGGCTTCTCTCTTGCCTCTTCCTTTATGTGTTCCAATGATTTTGAGGCCTAATTATTCAATATATTTAAGGTTGACTGATGAGATACATAGTTCCAACTAGAAATGCTGTTTTAGAGGTTTCACTAGGCAGTGTTTATATTTCTAGAGGAGATAAGTTTTAATAATCTAAGATCATCTCCCTAATAGAATGATGCCTCAGCAGCCACATGCCATTAGCCAGCAAATCATGGAGCAGTTTATGGTTGTGTCCACTGGCGAATCTGTGCCACCTCCAGATTTAGATTCCTCCATGCTCCCAAATGGCCTGTCCATAACTCCATCATGAGTCCCTGTTGTGGATCCTCTCTTGCTTCGTTGTTGGTCATTTGTAGACTTCTCTGGAAGTCTCCTTGTGGGAACCAGGCTCCCTCACTATGGGTCCATCAGAGGGAGGTGGGTGGGCCATGTAATTTATCCCTTACAACCCCCACTCAGAATCCCTTTACTCTGTCCTCAGCATTCACCCCAGTTGTGTGGGGATGCGACACTTTACTGAAAAGTTGATAAATGAAATGTTACATGGAATGTTTGCAATATTCAAGGGAAAAACACAGGAGAGTTAGACCCTGTAAGGGTTCTCTAGCAGCATATTCCTTTGGTTCCTAGTCCTACCCCACTGCCTTCAGAAGCTTGCCTCTCCCTCTCACAGCCGATCCCATTTTTTCTTTTTAACTTCAGGCTTATCGTTTTCCACCTAAGTACTAGGAAACCCTTCCCTTACATGGCAGGAGAATTCTTGGTCTATGCAGGGAGCCCCTAGGTCCATCACAAAATGATCTGACTTCAAGGGCTTCTCCAAGAAGAATCCTAGAGTTTCACATGTTGGGGTCCTGAAAACCTCTGTTACTTCTCAGTTGAGAAAATCTCTTTATTTCAAGGTTCTCATGGGCATTCCCTTATTTCTTCCTTCTCCTCTGAGACCTAGCTATAGGAACGTCAAGGCTTCCACAGGGAGAGGGCTGTGGCTCACAAGAAATCATCAGTTTTCTGTCTTACACAACCTCAGTTATAAGGAGTCACAAAGGTCCTAGCTGCTTTCTTGAAATGGAAATGAAAGAGAAGGAAAATTATAGAAACCAAAATAAAAATAAAAATCATTTGCCGTGATATTTTTCTTAGCATCTCTGTGTGTAAGTTGTCTTGTAATCATTTGAAGAAAATAATGCTTACAGTTTCTGGGAGCACAGAATAGAACTTCTATAAAGGTTTCTTTTGAAAATCTACAGAAATATCTAAGATGGGATGGTGTGTATCTTAGGTAGGCTTTACCTAGGGTCTTCAAAGAAGATTCTCAGATGAAGATTTATGTGAAAGTATTTTTAGGTAAAGTCACTGGGGGCAGTAGGGAACTGGGATCAAGTAAGAAAGGCTCAAAGAGTGCTGTATTTAGGAAAATCCTTAGAGGATATCTTTGGCTGTCATCAGAGAAAGTCTGGAGAGTATGCAGATCATGCCTCAAAGTTGCCTCAATCAGGAGGCAAGCAAGATGGAGTTGTACCCCAGTACCTGGTAGTAGTTTCTTAAGGCTCCTAGTCACTTGATAGTCTGTCATGCTCACAGTCACAACTATCTCCTGAGGCTGAGGACGGCCCTCTGACAAAGAGATGAAGGCGTTAGCTCTTGGGAATGTGGTACTTTGTGTTTTCCCAAAGTGGCAAAACTCTACCCTCTTCTTCCACATACTCACTTCACAACATAACTTTGACACTCTTCTCATTGAAATGTGGAGTCCATGTTGCTTTCTCTTGAAACTATGCAGTTCTTTGCAATTTCCTCCATGAACAGGATGCAACAAAGGTGACATTAAAGAGGTGAGGTTAAAAAAGGATCATGCTTCTTCTGCCTTATTCTTTCGGGAGACTTACCTTTGGAGCCCTGAGCTGCTTTGTAAAGTGACTGAGGAAAACAGCCTGTGAGGAAGCCAGCTTGTCCCACTGAGACTCCTCCATGAAGACCTGACAGACAGACCAAAGTGCCAGCTCTGTGAATGAACCTGCTTGGAAGTGGGTCCTCCAGTCCAGTTGATGCCCTTCTCCTTGGCATCGAGATGAACTCCTGTTGAGTCCTTCTCACGTTGGAGATTCATGAGCAAAATGAATATCACTCTTTTAAATGAGTAGGTTTTGGTGGTGCTGTGTGTGTATATTTACATAGAGAGGATACTATCTTTTACAAAATAGCCGTGAAAGTCCAATTGAACACTTTCTATAAGGTCACAGACCCACCCAATTTCAGAGAGGGAATGGAGACCCAAACTCTTGATGGCAGAAATGTCAACGTCGTGTTATAAGAAGTGCTTGTGGAATGAGAGATCATCTTGTGGTTATGTTGGAAAGCACAACCTGCCCAATTGGAGAAACTGAAGTCCGTGTTGTTAGACAGTGAGGCTTCTAAATGTGTCTAACTGTGACCATCATCTACCAGACTTGACCCCTTGAACATCAGAGGACATGGCTTTCCTGTCTTTGAATGTCTTGCATAGAGAATAGTGCTAGATTCAAGTAGCTGCTCAAGGAATGTCTGTTGAGTAAATGAATGATATTACTTAAATTCCATCTAGCCCAACACTCAGGATCAGTTGTTGCAGGTTCATTAAGAGGGGAGAATGAGAAAACTAGAAAGCATATGACCTTCCAGCAAGTCTCAGAGCTGTTAGCGAGAGTGGTGAGACTGACCTGACCCTACCTGACAGGACACCACCAGTGTCAGCAAGGTCCGAGTCCATGAAGAATGAGACAAAGGTAGAGGCAGCTCTATGCAGCAGTTTGGAAAAAACACCATAATAATGACAATAATTGTAACATTAGCTATATTGACTAGAGAACCATCTATGTGCCAAAGACTCTAGAAAAATTATCTCTGTCATCTTAAGACTGTTGAGCAAGGTCTTATTGTTATTCTTATTTACTTAGGTGTCAAAACTGTCATGAAGAAAGTACTCAGCTTTACCAAGATCACACACCTATTAGAGAAAAACTTGGATTCAAACCCAAATAGTTCTGATCTGAAATCTGTGTTCACTGCTGCATCTTTGTCTTCCCTCAGAAATTTTCACTGGCTACTGATGAATCACAGACTTCTTTTTGGGAAAATAAAGGATTTGGAGTTTTGGGTTGTTAAGGCTTCTCAAGGTTGAAATAGCTAAAATAATTACCAAGTTCTTGCTGGTTTTGCTTCTGACTGGTGTGACCTAGAAAGCAAGGGTTATAGTAAGATAGAAAGTGAATGAATGTTTAATGGAGAAGATCTTCTTAAGCATTTTCATTTCCCTCTGCTTTGGTGTCTGCATCTTGAACCTACATGCCTTAAAGTCTTTACTTGAATGAAACGAGAGGAATCGGCTGCCATGTCATTTCATTCCTGGGGCATTTCAAGCCACCTCAGTACCCAGTTTGCAAATGCTCATTCAGGAAAAATTGCATTAGAAATATCTAACTTGCTCCAATATGAACTGGTTTTTTGTTTTTTTGTTTTTTTTTTTTCCTATCCTGGGTGTCAGCTGCTATCCTGGAGTTACCCTTCCCCATCATTTTGGGGATTTAGGTGGTTTCCCTTTCTCTTGAACTCAAGGTTTTTTTTGTTTGTTTGTTTACTTATTTTTTTTAATAGCATGTATTTGCCAGTAAATGCCTGAGAAAAGTGTATAAAACGTAAACTACAGCTTTAAAGATATATGTTTAGGTAGTAAAACGATAAAGTAAAACAAGGAGGTTTAGGATGATGATTACTTTGGGGGTAATTAACCCAGGTAGAGGTTGAAAATGGTCCAGTGGAAACTTCTGAAGATAACACTCTTTTTTTCTTTTCAGCTCTATCAGGTGTGTACATGGATACCCCCAATTAGACAAGCTATTAACATAAACATTTTTGTGTCATGTACTGGTCTATACGTATAATTTATGTGAGCATTAAAAATAAAGGTTTAATACTTGATGCATAGTACCTCCTCAACAAATGTTAGCTATGACCATCGCTGTTAAAACAGCAATTTTTCAGTTAGTGAAAATGTTTCCACTTGGGGTACATTTGGCAATATCTAGAGACACTGTGGGTTTTTTAATTGCGGGGAGTAGTGTCACTGGCATCCGTTGGGTTGGTGGTCAAGGATGTTGCTAAATGTCTTATAATGTAAAGACCTGCTCCCTGAAACAGAATGACTGGTCCCACATGGCAGTAGTAATGTCAAAGTTGGCTAGGAAATGCTGCTGGACACCTCTCATTGTGGGCTGCCATCCAGGAAAGACCTCTGTGGATGCACACCCCTCTCCCATCACCACAGTTTTCACTTATGTGTGTTTACAGCTTCTGTGTCAGCTACAGCACTGAGTTAACATGCTAATGACACATGCCCTCTGATGTCTTTACGATAAAATTGGGTAAACTGTGTATAGATGAAAATAATGGAATGGTTAGGATTTCCTTTTTTATTAATTTAATATTTATTGAGGTAACTTTGATTTACAAAGTAATAGGAGCCCCTGTATGCAGGCTCTCCATTTCTCAAATATATATATGATAACATACCCTGCCCACCACCAAATTACCCACATTTCTTCACCACTGTCCAGTAGACCCCACCACCACTAGCTCCCACTCCCTACCTGAGTCCCTACTTACAAACTCAGCTCTGTTGTTAAAGTCCGTGGGTTGGTTTTTGTTTTCTCTGTTCTTTTGCTTTGTTCCTTTGTATTCATTCATGAGACAAGTTAGGATTTCCATTTAAATCACTTGGCTATGCTAATCCTATTTGCCAGAAATGAACTCTGCTTCCCAGCTGTACTAGACATATGCTCACCAATGCTTTCTTCTGAATGACAAGGGTCATATGTGGTCTGCTTTGATGCCTTTTTCCTGTAAATCAGGAAATTTATAGACTGCAGTGACAGAGGGCCAATCAGTGTCATTTGCATCATCTCGTTAAGCTCCAGAGACTTGGGCCAACAGATGTACCTCAGGGACCCTTGTCACACTGAGTACTTCTTCTCTGGAAATATTTGTGGTCTACTGGGCCACAGTGGCTGTTTTTTCCCAACTACAATGACCACATTATTAGATTCAGATAATCTCAAATAATTCACCAAAAAAGAAACAAACAAGCAAAAAAAACCCCAAAAAATCTCACTTAGAGAAGATTGCAGATTATCCACAATTAACATGTCAGTGTTTACCCTGGGTGGGAAAATAATGTAAAAGAAAAAAGAAGAAACTGAGTTGATATGGATCTGTGGCATGTTGATTCGATGGACCTCGTATGAAGCAATGATTACTTTGGTTGTTGAGTACGAGTTTCTGTGCCTTCATAATATTATAAGTAGGACAGTATATTTGAAATCTGTTAAGTTGAATAATTTTATTTCATTCTTTCTGGAAACTATTCTGCCCTAAAAATAAAATAATGCTTCATAAAGCTAGATTCCAGAAGCTGAACAGGCATGATTTAACAAGTCATGCCATCCATTAGGATCTGTGTCTGATCTCACCACTTGTGATGTTAGATTTTTCCTTTGTGTGCTCTAGGCAGCAACTTTCTCCCAGAAGCTCTCCCTTGATCTGTAGTCATTCTGTCAGAAGTTATCCATGGAGACAAAATTTAAACACCTATTAAGTAGGATTCTGATTATTTTGACTTGACTCTTTGGAGAAGGATTAATAAAATTTCTCTTTCTCAGTCTGTGTGTGTGTGAGTGTCTATCTCTGTCTCTCTAATATTACTGTTTTACTACTGTTCAACACAGTTTTCCAGGTGCATTTTAATAATTTTATTTAGTTATTCACCTTGAGTGTCCCTAGGCTCCGGGCAGTGAACCCAGGTCCCTGGGAAGTATACGTACTACACTTGATTAATTTAACCATTAAGCCACCAAGGCACACCATCAGGACAATTTTTCCTAGTACAATTTAAATAGCAAAGATCTTGGCTTAGTTGGATCACAGCTCTGCCACTTACTGTCAACTAGGAGAGCTAGTTCACCTCACTGTGTCTAAACTTCACCTCACTGTGTCTAAACTTTCTCAGCCATCAATGGAGGTCCCTATCATCTTCAGAACAGCTATGAAAATGGGGAGGAGGATGTCACAGGCTTTTATTTAAGTTGGACAATTTCACCTAGAAAGGGGCACAGGAGAGGCAATTATGAATACCACTAAATAGCTAGAAGCTAGGAATTATGTTTTGAGGAAAATTCAAAGACTTAAAATTTAACCTGACTGACTTACACATTTCACCTGTTTAAATCCTTACAATGTTCCTACATGGTAGATATTTGCTTTTCTTTTTCACTTGAACTTTTTCAGCAAGTTATAACATGTTATAACATGACCTCTGCATCAAAGATCAGCTCCCTGCTCTTCTGATGAGAAAAGAGATTCTTTCTCTCTCTCTCTCTCTCTCTCTCTCTCTCTCTCTCTCTCTCTCTCTCTCTCTCTCTCTCTCACACACACACACACACACACACACACACACATGCATGCATATCACACAGTTCTTGAGAGAATAGGAAAATGTGTACTTTATCAATCCCCATGGCTTCCCAAAGTGCTGTGAATTCTTCAATTCCAAGTTGAGTGTATCGCTACCTAATCCCAACTCTGTGTATGCTTATTCAAAGATGAAATCATTGGATTGTTCTTCTCTGAGTCACAGTTAACATCATAAAACTACAGACATGCATGCACACACACACAATGTGCAACAAGCCTCTCCTAGGTGCTGGCCTAGTGCGCATCACCGTGCTTATAGAAAAGGGAGTCATCGGATCCAGGTGACTGTAAGGGGTAAACTTGGGGTTCCTCCAGACTTCCATCTGCATGACTTCTCACTTCTTCACAGCTGGATCCTAACTTCTAGGCTTTGTCTGGCCAGTTAGAATGATGTCAGAGCTCCTAGCTCCTAGTTCTACGTTGCGTATAGGATCAAAGCTGTGAATTATTAGGTCTTGATCAACTCCTCCTCCCCCATCATCATCAAGAGACTTACTCTTCATATCAGGTCAGTTTAGACAAATACTTAAGAACAAACAGGGGTGTGTAGTTGTAGCCCCGACACTGAAACATCTCCTCACCCCTGTCTCTTACCATTTCCCCGTGTCTGGTCTTTAGTTTCTCATCTTCATCTTCTGATCTCTCGGCTCCACATCATGAATTTGACCTAACTTCTGGTCTTCAGAACTAGGACTTTGTAGCTGGACTGTCCAGTGTTGTATCTTGTCCTTCACCTTCAAAGTTCGCCTGTGTTTCTCATGTTGCCTGAAGGCCCCTTGGCAGCTGTGGGATCATCTGCACTCCTTTGCAAAAGGAAGGGGGGCATTAGGGAATCCTCCCAAAGTACTGGTGGGATTTCACCACCACATAGAGAAGCCTCTATCAGTCTGTGCTTGAAAAGGACTGGATGGAAGGCTAGGGCTAGAACTGAAATGAAACCAAGTGCCTAAGGCTTTTAATGGCTAGGGAATTTTTGGCTATCACTGGAGACCCCAAGCAGATACAGAGAGAAATCTAACAGGTGAAAAATTTACCCAGGTTACCTGAAATACTTAGATGTGTGGCAAGAACAGAATATCAATCATCAATGGATTGATTGCTTGGTTTAGTCACTCATTCTCTTGCTTACTACACATTTATTAAGTAACTGCCATGGACCTGCAACCCAGCCTAACATAAAACCTCTTCTGTTTCCATGAAATTCTTCAGCCATTGTATTTCAGAAAATAAGCACTGTCAGCTGTGATCAGATGTCAGGCCAAGGGTGAGTAGGAAGGCCCTGTTTTCAAGCTATGAGGATGGCAGAGAACTAACCAGAATAATTATATTTGCTCTTGTCCCCCAACAGCCAGCTGTGTGGTACACCTGCGCTCTTGCAGAGATCCGCAAAGCCCACAGAGGAGGGACCCCCGTTGGAGAGACGAGACAGTTACAGAGCAGGGAGCTTAATCCATGGTTTGACCAGTGTTTGAACTATTTATATGCAGAAAATACAGACAATTCTGAAGGAGAATTTATATTATCTATAATCTAGATTTTTCAGACACGTGTGCAAATAAGGCTATATGTGTATAAATGTGTGTGTAGTTTGTATGACTTTTCTCATTAATATTATATCTTGAAAACTTCATTGAATATTTTTAGAATCTAATGGCTACATACATTCTGTTACTTGAGCACATCCATTTATATAGCCATTTTTATTTATTTTGATCTCTCTTTAAATAATACTTCTATGAATACTGTTTTCCTGCGTCTTCGATTATTCTTTTGCATTGATTCTTATAAGAGGGAGTGAATTCTGAGATTTTAACATTTTAAGGCTTTTGATCCATACTTCAAAAAGTGTTTTGTTTTTTTTTTCAGAATGAAAGTACCCAAGTGCCACCTCCCCATTAGCAATATATGCAAGTGATTGAATAACGACATTCTCCCTGATGTTGAGGATTATTTTGAAAATTCTTCCACTATTGTATTAGTTGTTCTCTTCTAAAGGCAAAAAACAATGTCTTGTTATGTCTGAATTTTTATTACCCTTTTCTGACTATTCCTATGAGAAGGATGAAGAGAGAATCAGATCTCCAGAAAGTCGTCATTTCTGTTTTCATTCTCTGATGTGCCTGCATCTTGCTGTCAAGAGACTTATGAATGATTCCTGTTCTTGTTTACCCTCACCCATGCAGAAGACTTGTCTTGATGATATGATGATTTTTTTCTTCTCCTCTGGCTCATAAAGAAGTTAAAATGGACTTGGGGCTATGATAGGACTTGGAGCTAGTGATTAGGGTCTGGAAAAGGAAAGGTTAAGATATTCTGGCCCACTTAACATTTGACCCTACCTTAAAGTTAAATTCCAGAAGAGAGTGCTAACTTTGCTTTTCTAATACCTCTAGGTATCCAGTTTTAACCAAGTTAGTCATAAGATTTTTTCAAAGGCAATTAAGTATAAGTTACTTTGAAAGTAACTCAAAACACATTTTTTTTAGGAGAATGAAGTATAAAATTGAACATAAAGTAGGTTTTCTCAATTTCACAAAAATATAACAAAATGACAAAGAGATCAACATAGTCAGAAAACAAAAATCAAAATGGCAGTAGCAAGTTGTCAAATGTCAATAATTACTGTAAAAGTAAATGAATTGAACTCGCCAATCAAAAGGCACAGAGTTGCTAAATGGATTAAGAAATGTAACCCAACTCTGTGTTGTCTACAGGACACTCATCTTAGGTCAAGAGATAAGCAACAGCTTAAAGTGGATGGATGGGAAACGGTCCTCCAAGCTAATGCTGAATCCAAAAGAACAGGAACAGCTATTCTCAGATAAGGTAGTCTTTCAACCAAAGAAAATTTAAAAAGATAAAGAAGGACATTATATATTGATAAAGGGATCAATACAACAAAAAGACAACACTTATTAGCATTTATGCACCCAGTAAAGGAGCACCCAAATATATCAAGCAAATATTAACACATCTAAATAAAGATATTGACAGCAACACAATAATAATAGGAGACTTCAGAACTCCTTTTTCAGTAAAAGATCATCCAGACAGAGAATCAACAAAGAAACAAGATCTTTAAATGACAAAATAGAAGAGCTGGATCTAACAGACATATATAGAGAACTTCACCCAAAAACTATAGACTACACATCCTTCTCAAGTGCTCATGGAACATTCTCAAGGATAGACCATATGTTGGGACACAAAACAAGTCTCAGTAAAATTTCAAAGATTGAAATCATACCTAGCATCTTTCAGATCACAATGGCATCAAACTAGAGATCAGCCAAAGGTGAAACAGAGGAAAACTGCAAAAGAGTGGAGATTAAACAACATATTGTTGAGCAACCAATGGGTAAAAGAGGAAATTAAGGAAGATATTAAAAAATATCTGGAATCAAATGAAAATGAAGAAACAACATGTCAGAATCTATGGGATGCAGCAAAAGCAGTAATAAAATGGAAATTTATAGCGATACAATCCTACTTCAGAAAACAGGAAGAATCACAAATAAAAAAAACTAAGCCATCACCTAGAGAAACTAGAAAAAGCAGAAAAACAGACACCTGAATCCAACAGAAGAAAAGAAATAATAAAGACAAGGTCAGAAATCAATGAAATGCAGATCAGAAAGACTATTCAAAAAAATCAATGAACCCAAAAGTTGGTTTTTCAAAAAAATAAAAAAAATAGGCAGGCCATTAGCCAGATTCACAAAGAAGAAAAGAGAGAAAACACAAATAAATAGAATCAAAAATGAAAAAGGAATAATCACAACAGATACAACAGAAATACAGATGACTATAAGAGAATACTATGTACAACTATATGGCAACAAACAGAATAACCTAGAAGAAATGGACACATTTCTGGAAAGGTACAATATCCCAAAACTAAACAGGGAAGAACTAGAAACCATGAACAGATCAATCACAAGCAAGGAAATTGAAACAGTGATAAAAACCCTTCCCCAAAACAAAAGCCCTGGACCAGATCATTTCACCAGTCAATTCTTCAAAGCATTCAAAGAAGAATTAATTCCAATCCTCCTTAAAGTGTTCCAAAAATAGAAGAAGAGGGAAAACTTCCAAATCCTTTTTATGATGCCTATATTATGCTGATTCCAAAATCAGATAAAGATTGCACAGAAAAAGAAAACTATTAACCGACAGCTGTAATGAATACTGATGTAAAAATACTCAACAAAATACTAGCAAATAGAATTCAACAACATATAAAAAGAATCATGCACCATGCTCAAATGGGATTTATTCCAGGGATGCAGGGATGGTTCAACAGATGCAAATCAATAAATGAGATACACTATATCAATAAAACAGGACAAAAACCACATGATCATCTCAATAGATGCAGAAAAAGCATTTGACAAAATTCAACACCTTTTTATGTTTAAAGCCCTCCAAAAATACGTATAGAAGGAACATACCTCAACATAATTAAGGCTATATATGACAAGCCAAGAGCCAACATTGTACTCAATGGAGACAAACTGAAAACTTTTCCCCTAAAATCAGGGACAAGACAGGATGTCCACTCTCACCATTACTATTCAGTATAGTGCTGGCGATCCTGGCCAGTGCATTTAGCCAAGAAAAACATATAAAAGGTATCTAAATAGGAAAAGAAGAAGTGAAATATCACTTTTTGCAGATGACATGATAATATACATAGAGAACTCCAAAGAATCAAGTAAAAGGCTACTAGAAATCATAAACAAATATAGTAAAGTGGCAGGCTACAAAATTAATATTAAAAAAATCTGTTGTATTTCTGTATGCCAACAATGAAAATACAGAAAGAAAACAATGATGTTTACAATTGCACCAAAAAAAGAAAGAAAGAAAGAAAGAAAGAAATGCCTCGGAATAAACCTAACCAAAGAGGATAAGGACCTATACTATGAGAGTGATAGGATATTGCTAAAAGAAATAGAAGATGACGCAAAGAGATGGAATGATATTCCGTGCTTATGGATCAGAAGAATCAACATAATCAAAATGGCCATACTGCCCAAGGCAATATATAGATTCAATGCTGTCCCCATCAAAATTCCAAAGACATTCTTCACAGACATAGAACACAAAATAATGAAATTTATCTGAAACAACAAACAACCTAGGATAGCAAAAACAATCCTCAAGAAAAAAACCCAACAACGGAGGAGTCATGGTCCCTGACTTCAAACTCTACTACAAAGCAATAATAATTAAAACAGCATGGTACTGGCATAAAAACAGAAAGACAGATCAGTGGAACAGAATTGAAAGTCCAGAAATAAATCCAAATATATATGGACACCTAATTTTTGACAAAGGAGCGAAAAACTTGCAATGGGTCAAGGACAGCCTCTTTAAAAAATGGTGCTGGGAGAACTGGTCAGTCACATGCAAAAGGTTGAAACTAGACATTACCAAACACCATACACAAAAATTAACTCCAAATGGCTTAAAGACCTAGACATAAGACCAGAAATCATCAAACACATAGAAGAGAATGGAGGCAAAACATTATTAGACATTGACCTAAGAGATGTCTTTGTCAACTCAACTCCCACTGCAAGGCAAATCAAATCCAAAATAAACAAGTGGGATTGCATAAAACTAAAAAGTTTCTACTCAGCAAAAGAAACTCAGAAAAACAAAAAGGCATCCAACTGAATGGGAAAAGATATTTGCCTCTCACACCTCAGATAATACATTAATATCTAAAACATACAAAGAACTAAAAAAGTTAGACAACAAAAATACAAGCAATCCATCAGAAAATGGGCTGATGACCTTAATAGTCACCTCTCCAAGGAAGACATACAAATGGCCAACAAGTTCATGAAAAGATGCTCTACGTCTATTGTCATCAGGGAAATGCAAATCAAAACAGTGATGAGATATCACCTTATGACAGTAAGAATGGCTATTATCCAAAAAAAAAAGGAAGCAATAAGTGCTGGAGAGGATGTGGAGAAAAGGGAACTCTAATTCACTTTCGGTGGGAATGTAAAGTGGTGCAACTATTTGGAAAGCAGTATGGAGGGCCCTCAAAGAAATGAGAATGGAAATTCCATATGATGCAGTTATTCCTCTACTAGGCATTTACCCCAATGACAAAACACTTATCCAAAGAGATATATGCACCTGCCATGTTCCCTGTAGCACAATTCATAATAGGTAAGAGCTGGAAACTGCTTAAATGCCCATCAACAGAGGAGTGGATAAAGAAGATGTGGTACATACACAATATGGAATACTATGCAGCCATCATAACGGGAGAGATCCTGCCATTTGCAACAACATGGATGGACTTGGAGACAATTATACTTAGCCAGATAAGCCAGAAGGAGGACAGACGTCATATGATAGTACTCATATGGCGGGTAAAGAGAAAATAAATAAATGACATAAATAAAACAACACTGAAAATGGGGAGAGAGAGAGAGAGAGAGGAAAGACACAGAGAGAACACTACTCCAAACAACTATGGACTCTTAGAGATGAGAGACGAGAAGGCAGATGAGGGGGTACTAAAGTGATGGGGGAGGAGGGGGAAATGGGATGAAGGGAATTAAGTAAAAACGGAGGGAGTAAAAAAGGGGGAATATTAGTAAATCTACTATGCTATTTGTAAATGTGAAAATACCACTATGTATACCTCAAAACAAGTCATCGTCAAAATGCAATATCCCTTCAATAATAATAAAAACTAAAGTATAAAAAACAGTAGGTTTTCTCAGCTCTCATTTAAGACTGGCAAATACAAATACTTCATTAGTAGCAAAAAAAAAAAAAAAAAAAAAAAAAAAAAAAAAAAAAAAAAAAAAAAAAAAAAAAAAAAAGCACCTTTTGTGGGAGTTGTTTTTATACAACTAGGTTGGTATGTTTTTACAAAATCAAGTATAAAGCAAGGTTGACTTGAATGAAACCAGAGCTGGTATCATCTGCTTACTAGGATAAGCTAGCAGTGAGTGAACAGAACTAACAGGAAATGGAGAAAAAATGCAGTGTGGACAATGTGGCACCTAAATAATATGGCATCTGCTGCCAGGTAATGTGATAATCTAGGTGATACAAGAGGTGAGTTTCAGGGAAGTAATGGGACGCTCTAATGGGGGCACAACACAGTGTGTAGTAGATGGCTCCTGGGACGCAGCCATCGGGATCAGCATGGCAGGGGAGGTGTTCAGAAGATGGTTTGCATCCAGACATTATGAAAATAGCACTTTAGTTTCTGTCTACCTGGAAAGAGTGTGATGGTTGAAGGCTCCTAGGAAGGCAAATGGGCTGAAGGCCAGGTGACTAAACTATGCGTGAGGCTGCACTTGGTTTGGAAAACAGGAGTTCCTGAGCAGAGTTTAAGGCCAGAGCTAACTTATTATCCAGGTGACAAAGCTGTGGGGCAAGAGTGTTGGGCAGCAGCTTTAGACAGCCTCCTGACTCAGAATTGACTTGGTCCTGGGAGAGGCTGGCAATTGAGAGGTGAAAGAGTCCTGCTTTGGGGGAGAAGCAGTTGTGCCTGAAATCTAGACGGGAAAGACAATTTGGATAATGCAGTTCATGCTTTCGTTTCTGTTTGGAATCAGCACAGCATCCTCTCTTTTGAATTTATAGATTCATTATGAAGACAATATTCCATCCATCCCTCTGAATTTCCCCTTGCTCTTTTATCTGATTGGCCTGAAGCCAGTCATCAATACCCTGTCGAGGAGGATGAAAAGAGGCCAAGAAGGAAAGTGCATCAAAGTCCTCTTACTGATGTCACACCTGCCGGGAGGTAGATGAGGGTTGCTGGCATAACCCATCCATCTTCTTCCACTAAAGTGTTCTTTAAAAAGTGATTCTGTCACTGCAGTCCTCCATCACGGTACTCTCCGCCCTTACCATGTGCGGAACAAAGTTAGAAAAGTCATCCAAACAGTGTGGGGAATAATGCTCCAAGTTTAAGAGGATTATGAAGACTCATTTTTCTTCACACCCTGGTCGGATCATCTGTCTAGTCTTCCAAGCACCAGGAGGCTATGTAATGGACAGAGCATGGGCTTGGAGGCCATACACCCCTGGGCTTGAAGCCCAGTCCCCCTGCTTATTATCTGAAACTGATCCTCAGTCTTATTTATAAACCAATATTTTTTCACCTACCTTATAGGATTTTTTTTTTTTTTTTTGCCTATCAGTTGGAATGCTACATATGGAAGTAAACTCTTCAGAATGAAAGGTGTCACACAAATAAAACTTAACTCCTACTGAGTGAAAAGACCAATTGAAATAATGAGTCATCAGTCTTAAGTTGATTCCCTACAAAGGTATATAACTATATACTATATAACTATGTAACTATAACTGACCAGAATCTAGAGACACGCAGGACTATGATTTAAGTTTGCAAATCATTCAGAACTAATTCAAGGCCAACTAATGGGAGCATTCAAAGCCATCTCATGCAGTCAGTCATATGAAAGGAAGGGAAGGCTTAGCATGTTTTATTAAGTTTATAGTTGTCTGTGGATCATAACTGTATATTTTTTCTCAATCCATGTATTGAAAGGAGATTGAAGACAGGTGAAGAGGGTGAGTTGACCACATGGACCTAGGAAATGCTGCTGTCCAATCGCTCTCTTTATTGGGGTAATACTGGAAAAGAAAAGGCAAAGGACCCAGTCACATGTACTAGTGGGCATGTGAATGACAGATTTCTTGGAAAATCAACTTAACCCTTAGCTATAGAATGCTTCTATTTAGTCGTATCTTAAACAAGCTTGAATCTATTGTTTAAGGTCACAGCTCTCTGAAAAGTGGCAGGTAAACTGTGTTACTAGAGAGCATCAGATGACCTGTGCTTTGTAAGAGGCTTGAATTCACATAGTCCTAAGTTAGTACAGGCCTAGAATTGACCTGATATAACAAGAAAAGACTGGGAGGATAGCAGTAGAAGTTCCCAAGTTTCTCCTTGCTTTGCGTATGCTTCATAATTATCTGTATATTTGAAATTATTAGAAAAAACTTCATAACTGAGTAAGATTTTTTGATTCATAATCATCTGATTTGACAATCTTACCCACTGTGCTATATTACAAACAATCCTTAACAATGAGTTGTCACCCTCAAAACAGAAATTCTTGCTTATAACTTCCTTCAGAGAGTATGCTTTCATGGGCACTAATGTAGATGTAGGCTAGACATGGCTCAGGGAATCTGGTATCTAAATTTCCAGTTATACTGATTCCTTCTCCATATCAGAATCATACCTGTCAGTCCTGACGAGCAGATACTCTGCCTCTGTTTTCTCTTGCTTCATTAGGCCTCTTTAGCATTGAGATTTCAGATTAGCAGGGTCTTCCAGAATCTCTGAGGCCAATTCTTCCCTTGAGACTCTATCTAATCCATCTTGCAGCATCCTGGTGGATCCCATTTCCATTTGGTTATTGAGTATGTGACTCTCATGTATCTTCTTTCTCTTCTTCGAATGGCCTCTGCATTTCCTAGGTCCATGTGATCAACTCACACTCTTCACCTGTCTTCACTCTCCTTTCAATACATGGATTGAGAAAAAATACACAGTTATGATCCACAGACAACTATAAACTTAATAAAACATTCTTTGCATCCACACTTTTTCCTGATCATCAGCACTCGCATGCGAGCGTCAGAGTAATGTTTCATGCTTCTGTAGAGCAGTTTTGTCTTAGAGTTTCTCACCTACAAAAAATAGCTTCCTGATGTACCAGACAGGGGAGAGAGATGATGGCCCAAAGATCTTTGACAAATGAGCTTGTTTTTATGTTTTGTCCTTCTACCACAGGTGTTCTTGGTATTTAAATTCAGGTTGAGAGGAGAAAATGTTGTTACCTGAGAAGAACACCCTCTGATTCTCATTTTTTCAGTGTGTGGATGACTTCATGTCCCTTTCATTGTTTTCACTGTGCCTTTTGGGGGAAGAAAAAAGGCAGTGTGGCTCTACGGTAAAGGGGCATGAAACTTGAAGCAGAAAGACTGTGAAGGGGGCAGACCCTCTCTTCCCCACTTAATAATTGACTGTGGGCCTGTCCTCTCTCCTCTCTGAGCCTCATTTGCCTTATGTATAAAATTAAAATAAATATATACATACATTGAATGAGAGTTGAGAAAGTCAAATGTATAACCGATGTGAAGGCATGCTGCACATTATAAAGTGCTGCAAATAAATATTTTTATTTGGGATTTGAAGTAAAAAGGGCTTGATGGTTTTCTGATTGATCCTTATTACCCCTGTTTCTACCCCTGCTCAGCAGTTCCATGAACATTTAATGTGGGAGGTTAGGCTCTTTCAGGCTCTTGACAGTATGCTCAATGAATCCCAAGATTTTGAACAGTCAAAAGAGAGCAGAAATTCGAGGGCTCAAGGTACACATGTACAGGTATACATGCATACAGATTTGCACACTCATAAACACACACATGTGCACATAACTGCACATAGAGATCCCTTACCCCCCAACTTCTGAGCTGTGATTTCTTTAAATCTGCTGATGAAAGAATCTGCTGTTGTTCAGGCATGATTCATAACGTTACCTGAGAAAACAGTGCTAGAGCCTGGGGGGGCCTAGTCCACATGCTGACTTGGCAAGGGGGAGGCAAGACAGGACAGCCCGTATGAGAGTGAAGTTGGGATCAGAAGTCAAAGCTGGAATCAAAATGCTGAGATCTGTTGTCGTCCTGACACAGCCTTTTTGGGTGCTTGTGCCTTTCCTTTGCTGTCACCTCTTGACTCAGTCTGTTATCTCATGTTGGTGGGTGGAAAGCCAGTGAAGCTCATTCATTCAGTTTTCAGAATGTTCCATTCAGTCCCATCGTGGCAGGAGCCAGAGCAGCAGTGTAAACTCAGCGTGCTCTCTGTGACTGAGGAAACTGGAGTCAGTTTACTGAGTTACAAGTTCATGACTGAAGGTTGACTGGGTATTCTAGACCTGTATGGTTTCAACCAGGTATGTGTATGCAAGCGTTGTTCCACAATTCTCTGACTCTTCATAAATTCCAACTTTAGTTCTTATAAAATTTATTTTTAATGCTCAAATTGTTTTTTGTTTGCTATATTTGACAGGCTCCATTTTATAAGTTTGAGGTATGTAGTATACTACTTTGACCTATTTATCTTTTATAGTGATTGCCGTTGAAGAATATCACATCACGTCATTCTACTACAATTTTATTGTCTAGATGTATTATACTCTGCGTTAAATCTCTATGACTTACTTACTGCTTAGGCCTTTAACACCATCAATCTTATCCCGTTAGTTCCCATTCACTGGTAACCACCAGTTTTTACTCTTTCCTCTTTTTATAGGTTTGGCATTTTGTTAGGCAGATCTTTGGCCTTTGTCCAAAACAGGACTTAGACACTCTCTGTGGAGTTATGGTTGTTCTTCAGCTCTGTTCCCAGGTATTTGGTACAATGGAATTAGACTTCAGTTCAGTCCTGCTCGTTAGTTTTGAGATCATGATGGTTTACGTCTGCAGTCAGTTTCTTCACTTGTGAAGTGTGAGTAGTAACTCTGTGTTCTTGCAGAACATGGAGGGAAAACACACAACTATTGTCAGATACTCAACATTGGTTCCCCTCCCTGGCTCCCTTTCCATACTTCGGGACCCCCTGTTGGGGCTCTC
Source organism: Solenodon paradoxus (assembly GCA_004363575.1). Taxonomy (NCBI): domain Eukaryota; kingdom Metazoa; phylum Chordata; class Mammalia; order Eulipotyphla; family Solenodontidae; genus Solenodon; species Solenodon paradoxus. The sequence goes on along the minus strand of RJWH01000478.1, from coordinate 215,796 downwards.
TCCACAAATGCTGCTTAGGTTGTTAGCAAAAAACTCTTTTGGTTATTTGTCTAGTTGCTTTCAAGTCAATGGAGATATGAATAAGACCTAATAGTACCTATCTCAATGGATTCATTGTAAAGAGTTCATTGAAATAACGCAGCAGGCAGTTTGGCAAATAGGTAAATACAGATTAGTTAAATTTGGTATCTTTCTAATGAGTGAGGAAGGCAGTCCTTGAACCGCAAACCTACCCAATCCTAATAGCTGGGTAAGTGACATCTCAACAGCTCAGTAATCCTGATTTTGAATCAAGAAGTCCTTAAAATATGGTCCCTGTCCCATTGACGTCAGTTAGAACCTTGTCTGTGTTTTATTTTTCCTGTTCCACCGCAGTGGGACTTGTTGAGACCGTGCCCAAGAGTAGATAGTGGGGTGGTCCTGAAAAATCTGTGCAGGGAATTTCCTGCTGCGCTGGGCTTGGGGAGTGGAGGGGGATGTCGGAGTCTGGACATTCCATTTCTCCGAGGAGGAAGCACTTCTGAACTGCAGCCTTTTCTGGTTCTAGCTTCAGATCATGAGGCAAAGCCAAGTACCCCACCCACCCAACACACCTACAGCAATCTAAGGATGGTGCCAGGTTCCACATTACAGCTTCTGCCAATTATTCAAGCTCTACTTTCTTTTAATATGGATATTATTGGGACTCAGGGTTTTTTGTTTTTTTTTTTTCCTAATCTGAAGAGAATAGAAGATATACCAACACTGAAAAAGGTGGAAAAAAAGACCCTCTGCCCAGAAATTCATATCTGTGGTATCAGAAACATTCTGTTGTTTTCAGGTATGTTTAGAACTGGCTCATTGGACCTATAGAATTTTTTTAATGCTTCTCTTTCAGGATATCCCCTAAATAATCTCATTGTGTAGAGGTTGAATGAATGCCATTCTAGTCATAAAACAAATATTGAATTTTTTGCATGGCAAGAAAAGAAATTGCCATTTTAAATTGTGGAAAAATGAAATCTAGCCATTTTTGCAGGCTGGGAAGGATTTTCTTTTACATCAAAGGAGCTAGAACATTAGGAACCTACCTTGATGATTTCTTTGAGGATAAAGCTTGAGAAACTTTCCTCTCAAGCCAACATCTCAAAAGAGACAAAAGTTGTCAGCAGACAGAAGGGTTGCTTTGCACATTAAACCTAATACATTGAAGGCAATTTTGAATTTCTAAAGAAAACCCAGGAAGGGTTAAGGACATGAGAGGCAAGGAACTGGGAGAAGACAGACAGGTGCAGGGGAATTACAGAGAATCGAAGATCCCTAATTTGGCAGGAAGTCGATGAGCAAGAGATTGTGAGAAGGAAGGATGTATTTTGCAGAAAAATGTCTCACTTTTCAATTTTAAAGTGATATCTTAAACGTAGTTCCTGTTCCATTGCTTCAAACCCCAAGTGATGTTCGGTTACACAGACCTGTCGCAGGTTGGATGTGCTTTGTGTGGAACAAAGGACCAAGGTGGCTTCCTGGAGGACAGATGATATGCAGGAAGGACAAAGCATTTGTAGGAGGACGGATGCCAAGTGGAGAGTGAGGGCTCAGTAGAAGCAGGAAACTGGACCTAAAATGAGATGATCACAGGTTGGTTAAATTATGAGATTCCGCAGAAATGTTGCGGAGGCAGTGTGTGTTGGAAGAGTGGAAGTAGGGGCTCTGGTAGTTTTATTTGAAAATGGAAGCACGTACGTTTACCAAAAGGCTCAAAGATGGGGTTCCCCTAGAGGCAGCTGTGTGTGTGTGTGTGTGTGTGTGTGTGTGTGTGTGTGTGTGTGTGTGTCTGTCTGTCTGTCTGTCCATTCTTGGATGAGGCATTTAACAAGTGCTGATACCTTTTCTTCACACCTGAGAAAGCTGTTTTGCAAATAGGGCTGAAGAAGGAGCCCTTGATGTGTGGTTCTGTCTCTTAAAAGTAAACTCTCCCACACTGACACATTGGAGCCAATGCAGGTGAACAATGTCAGGGCAAATGTAAACTCGCTTTGCAGGCAGACAGGATCCTTTTGTAAAGGAAAGCTCATTACATTGTGCTTTCCACCTGGCAGCTGTGGTGTGGATCCCTCTGCTGGGCTTCATGTAGGCTCGTTTTCTTCTGTGCTTTAGAGGGCATTTGACTGAGGTCAGGAGCAGGGAACTGACGTCAGCTTTCACTCATGTTGAGAAGTTGTGTGGCTGTCAGCTAGCGGGGACCCAGAGCCTGGGAGGTAAAACGCATGAGTTCATTGCCATTATTCTTTTTATTTCACTCCTTTTGTGTCTTTTTATAATTCTTAATTCAGTGTTCTTTGTACACCATGCCTTCAGAATATTCTCATTTGACTGGTTAGGCCTTTCAACTCAATCATTTTGCTCTCTCCAAGTTGACATTTTTCAATCCTTTTACCTTCTAAAAATAGAGACCATGAAATACTACATGCTGTAGCCAATTAACAAGTCGTCCTTTTCTCAAGGGAAATAAAACCATTATTTCACAGGAGGGTTGGAAAATGAAAATTTCTAGCAAAAACTGTTATCATATCAATTATTTGCACTGCTTATCACAGTCAGACTTACTTTAGCATTACACATATATTGCCACTTGATCTTCCCAGCTAGGGTATGAGTCTTGGTGAAAAGCAACCATACTTTATATTCTAAGTCTGGGGTGACATAAAGATTTCTTGGTCGGATTGTTAGTGACCACTTAGAGCAGTGTGTTGAAAAATAAACGGTGGGCTGCATTGTAGCTGCCTTGGGTATGGACTGCCACCATCCCTTGCAACGCTGCTGTGGGCAGGAGAGAGTGGGGGCAGCTGGGTATCATTTGGTCCTGCTCCAGGTTCCTTGTATAGCATCAAACAGAATTGATGAGTCAAGAAATTCCATTTTGCTTCATAAATTAGAAGAAAATATATAACTACCAAAGGAGCTCTACAGTTATACTGCTCATCGTCTCTCTGCGCAGGACAAAGAAGTGTGTACCCACAGTCACACAGGTTATTGTTCAAACTGGGACCTTTTTGTAGTGAAAGGAAGTTGCATTAATAAGTATACTGGGACAGCAGATGAATACTGGAACTGTTGCAAGACACGGTCACCCTATATGTCTCTCTAATGTGACTCTGTAAAGTAAATGAATATTTTCTCTAATCAAGAGTTATAAGAGTATGGTCCACAGGTCAAATGCAGCCAGTCACCTCTTCTTGTAAATAAAGCTTTACTGGCAGACAGCCATGTCTACCTATTTATGCTCTTGATCTCTGGCTCCTTTTGCTAGAGTTGAGTAGTTGTGACTGAGGTCACACAGCCCACAGAGTCAAAAAAATTACTATCTGGCTCTTTATAGGAAAAGCTCTGGTTCCTGATGGTCAGTAAGGCCCTTATTGTTGGAAGGGTCTGTACCCTGGCTTCCCTGAGAAGAACACTAATGTATTAAGACCTTCTGTGTGCTGAGACCCACATTAAAAACTCTGTGTATGTGATCTCACTGAGTATCAAGTGACCTTGCAACATAGGTATAGTCTCCAATTACTCTAGAATTTTCTAGGTGACTGAGGACAGAAGAAATGAGGGTTCCCAGCCTGTGCTTCTCAGAATCTTTTCCTGTGATGCTTTGAAAACAACCTGTGAACCATTCATATCGCCACATCCCACATCCAATATTGCAGCAAATCCCACAGACTCTACCTTCAAATTACTTTGAGTGTTTAATCATTCTCACCTCCACGACTTCTCCCTCTCTGAGTTATCCTTCATCCAGCTCCGAAGATAATTTCTCATTGGATTATCTCAGCTTTCCCTGATTCTGCTGTGGACCCAACTGTCTGTTTTCATTGGACTGCCTAGAGTAATCCTTAAAAAATCTAAGTCAGATCATCATTCCTCTGCTCTCCTCTAATTTCTTTCCATTTTATTCAGAATGAAAGCCAAAATCTTTTTTTCATTTTGCCTGTACTTTTTTTAAATGTGTTTATCAGAAAATTTTACTTTATGTACGTGACATACATTATTTTTTTGGACACTGACCTGGATGACAAAATACTTCTAGGGTGAAGCATTCTTTTATTTTATTATTTTGTTCACAATACTGTATTAATTTTAGGATATTGAAATTGCATCTTAGTCTCTATTTCACACCACAGCCACCACCAGAGTTCATGTCCCTGACCACCACATTTTTCCCCTCCCACTGCCCTGGCAGCCACAGTCCTGTGTCCTGTTAATTCTGTTGGGACTTGTATGTTCATTTGTTGCATTTCAGTATATTCCACATGTGAGTGACACCATCCTGCATTCTCTTTATCTTTCTGACTTACTTCGCTTAACATGATCTCCTCCAGTTCCACCCAGGTTGTTGCAAAGGGCATGATTTCACCTTTTTAATAACTTCAGAGAATTCTATTGAGTATATATATGCAGTTTCTTTATCCAGTCATTTGTCAATGGGCATTTAGCTTGTTTCCATGTTCTAAAAGCCAAAATCTTAACAGTGGTCTATAAGGCTTATCATCTTCACTGTTCAATATGGTAGCCACTTGTAGTTATTTAAATTTAAATATATTGAAATTAAATAAAATTAACAATTGAGTTTTTCAGTCATACTAGTTCCATTTTAAGTACTCGGTAGATGCTCATGGCTACTGACCGTCATGTTAGACAGCACAGATGTAGAACACTGTTTCATTGACAAAGTTCCATTGAATGGTACTGGGATCTTTACTCTCTGATCGTCTCTCTTAAGACTTTCTCCATATCTTGCTCTATTCCAGACACACTTATTTCTAAGTTATTTCTAGAACATCTGTGCCTCAAGACCTTAAACACATTTATTGTCTGCTGGGGAAATTTCTATCCCTAAATAACAACATGGATCAGTTTTTGGACAAATTTTGGGTCTTTCTCAAATTGTACCTACTCTGACACTCTGTTTAATCTGAAACCCACAGCATTCCCCTCCTCCCTTTCCTCTGCTTTATTTTTCTCCTTATCATTTACCACCACCTGACACACACATTCTGTATATATACATATACATACACATATGTATGTGTGTATATCTACATACACATACACACATCCATCCTCACTTCTAATAGCAGGACTTCTCTGAGGCTAGTTTAGTTTTTTTCTTCATGATTTTCCCCAGCTCCACAGTAATATCTGACTCAGCAAGCTCCCCTGAGTATAAATACATGAATGAATAGGATAATCAACAAGTGTTTGTTTGATCCATTGGAACCCTACCTAAACTTCATTTACACATACCATTTTTTGACTCACCAATCTACTGCTTTGTTCTGTCATTGACTATGGTTTTGTTTCCATGAGGCATCTCTCCCCTCCCAGATGCTAATCTCCAGAGTTTAGCGTGTGTGTCTTTAGTTCTTCTGCCTCCTCTTCTAATGCTCAGTTCAGTGCTTGTTGATACTGATGTCCACCAAGAACCCAAGAATATTCCCGACATTCCATTTTAGGGAAAACGTGGGACACAGAATCAAAGACGCAGAAAGCGTCTAGAGTTCAGAAGATCCATAAAATAGGACAAATTGGAGTCATGGAGTCACACCGGATACTGATTCACAGATGAGGGGCCCCACTGGAAAACATCTCATCATCAGTTACTCAATTCTACATTTTTTTAAGTTTCTCTGATAGAGCATTAGCTTTGTAAATCATTATTTGATAAGGATTCATCCATTCATTTCTCCTTCCCTCCTTCTACCCCCAACACTCAAAGGACTGCCAGTTCAGTTCTCAGATTCTGATTTGATTGCAAACTTTACCGACTGAGGTTGAATTCACTGCTGTGATTAACTCCTGTATCAGTGGTGGTGATATCATCTGTATTTCTACTGAGTGGAAGTTATTTTGAAGTCAGTTTGGATGCTCATAATTGGTAATGTTCTTTTGTTTGTTTTCTCATTTCCAGCTCTGGAACTGTATATAAATTATTCATTGACCCTATGGGGGAAGGGTTTTCTTTATTTGACAGCCAACTTATCCAACAGTATAAGTGTAAAATACAAAGAGAGAAGGGGATTTAAAATGAGTCAGGGGAATTGGGGTCTCAGGACAAAAAGTGAGACAAGTCATGAAGCATCTTTGGTGAGGCAGAAGTAGAATGTGATGGTTATGGAAAGTCTTCATGTGAAAATTTGTTCACTGAAACCCCTAAGAAATTGGGATCCAATTGTAAGATCACTAAATAAAGGCATGATTTCATGCAGGAGGTAGCAAACATGCGATGTTAACAGAAGGTCATAGAGCTGGAAATGCTCTTCCTCTGTGTGGAAGTATGTATCCCTGGGGGGAAGCTCCATTCAAAGGTATTACAAGGAAAATGAGATATTGGAGCTGAATGCTAATGTGGTCTTGCTGATATTGTTGGTGATGATCAGGACCTTTGATTCTTGGGTTCACTCTGAGAATCTGAAATCTAGCTAGAGTAATTTTTTTTCTGAATTTGTAGATTATTGTTGTGATTAATGACCTATTTAAAAATGATTTAAAATAAAATCTTAAAAAAATAAGAAAAAAATCTTTCATAGGCTTCTTCTAAGAGATTGGAAGAATCTTAATAAGAAAAGTACAAAGAAGATCTCTAAATCTCACCACCAGGGACTAACTCATTAGTTCAAATGAACATTACTGGAAACATCTTTCTTTCCTCTCCTTCTCTCCCCTCCTCTTCTCTTCTATTTTCTTCTCCACCTTTCTCTCCCCAGACATATAAAAAAAGTAGAAAAGTGAGTGGGTTAGAGGGAAGCGAGAACGATATTAGGAGATCACCTATATAAGTCACTTGAAATTAGAATGACTAAATTCCCATGAATTTAACTAAAATAATGATTTCCCAGGAAACTCTTGTTCCTAAAAGTGTCTTCTAAGTCAGTGTCAAAAATCACCTGAGAACTTTTTAGAAATACACCTTCTCAGGCAGAACCCCAGACTTGCTGGAATCAGACTCTGGGAAGTGTGGGGGGCTCTCCAGCAAACTGTAGTGTGACAAGACCAACAAGTGACTGACTGTGTGTGTGCTGGAGTGTGAGACCCACTTTCTATCAATAAGAAAATAACTGGTGGAAGCGCTGATATCTAGGAGTCATATGTGATTTGTAAATGCATTGCATTTGTATAAACAATACTGACTGCTTCTCTACTATGAACATTAAAAAAATGGCACATTTATATTTTCTTCTGTTTTCCTTTCTGATTTACTTTAGCTATATTTTATTTTTAGGTTGCTCAGATTTAGAATATTTACTACTATTTTGTATCATAATTCCTAAAATTGCTTAATCTAATTTGAATGTAATATTTTAAATATATTTTAATTATATTTAAAAGAAACATACATTTTACTACAGTTTCTCTTTTCTTGAATTTTGTGTCTTAATTGAACTCTTCATTGGTTTGAGTTAAATATATGTGTTTATATTTTTTTCTTCTCTTGGGCATTATAATCCCTTAACTCTGCCATGGTGAAAGTAATTTTTTGTTTCCTCTATACTTAAAAAAATTCTTGATATTCCAAGATCGTTTTGGGTCACAGTTTCTGAACTCAGAAATGTCTGAAGCCAGACTTTAATTTTTGTTCTCATGACTTGACTTTCTGTCTACTAAATACATGAAGAATTTATACCTAAAGAAGAATTTTCTTTTGCCCTCACAGTTTCATAAATCAACTATAATTTCAATAATTCTTTTCATAATTGTTAATTTTACAAGGTACATTCTGAGTCTTTTCAGACTGTAGGTTATTTTTCCTCATTTCAAGGAAAATATCTTTTACTATAACTTAATGTATTTTTTTGTCCCACTTACTGAATTTTCTATTTCTGGAACAATAATTGGTCTGATGTTGGGCCATTGTATTTTTTCTGTATCTGTTATCTTTTTTCTTATTTTTTTAGGCTCTTGATTTTTTTTCCTTTCTACATCCACTTTTTACATCTTCCTTATAGATTAGTAATTGTTTTCAGCTGTGTCTATTATAGTCTTTGTTCTATAGGGGTTGTTTTGGTCTTCAGCTTGTTTCCTTATCTTTGTAATCTCAATTTTCATCTCATCCTATTGTTTTATTATCTGGTTTGTGGTCTTATTTGACGGATTTCCTTTTTTATAAAAGCCCATAGAAAGTTTAAAGCATGGAGTACTTTAGAGGGGTTTCTTTCATCTTAGATACTTGAACAGTTTTTGGTATATTCTATCTTTTTTTTTTTTAAGGAAAGGTACAGGTAGGAATGAAGGGCATTAGGAAAGCAGGCAGGAAGAGAGAGGAGGAATGAGCATTTATTTGGTTGTGCATCTTGGTTGTTTCCCCCATCCTTGGGACATGAACCTGGTCATTGTGTCCATGGACTGTGCTTGACTAGAGGCAGCAGATCTAACTGCTACTCTACTAGGATGTGCCATATTCTCTTCACGCTGTATCATTTCTTTTGATCTTCAGTGCTTGATGTGGACAATCTACAGAGTTTCTGTGTGTTCTGATAATGTGGACAGATTCTCCTTGACTCTTTTCTCATTCCACTAGTGATTTATTTATCTTTTTCTTCTGAGCTACTTTGAGGTATGCATATTATGAATTCTAATCCCTTTTTAAAAAAAATTGTCTGGAGCACTGGGAAAGACTTAGGGTAGAGATCAGCTTGGGTGGCATATGGCCTTTGCAGGTTCTGGGACTCCTCTCTCTTCTAAAGCTTTGGTAAATGTTTTGTATCAGAGCTCATTGCACTGGGCTCGAGTCATTTTATCTTCTCTTGAAGTGAAGAGAAGTCAGGGATAGTGTCTTTTGCTGGATCTGTCTTCTAAGTCAGCATGGACTGTGCTGACATCAGAGAGGTCATCCTGGTTTTTTCTGATCTTCATTTTGACTCACCTGTCTTTCCTCAGTAGCTGTTTCTACCCCTGCCAGTAGAAGAAGCAAATAGAGCAGCATCATGAGATTTGGCTCCTCATTGATAGTTCAGAGGTGAGTCTTCATCCCAGTGAACCTTCCTCCAACCTAAAAGGACAGGGCTTTTTGGTTTTTGTCTTGTTCAGCTAAGTCTTTATCATTGTTGGGGATGACTAGATCTGAGTGTCTCTAACTGCTTTGTCTACCTTTCTTCTTGTTTCTCTCAGCTGGGGGATGCCCAGTTGGAATGATAGGCTCTTTGCCATCCTGTGGAGATCCTGGGGTGATAGGTGCAGAGGATGGGTGTTTTTACAATCTTCCCTCACATGCTGACTGTACCAACCTGGGAGCTCTTAGTGCTTGTTCTCAATTTGTGGATCCTTTTTTTTAACCTAGCATTGAGCTATACCCAAATCTTCTCTCCCATTCCCCCGCACTCTACTGACATTTCCCCAAGCTCATATCAATATATTGGTTGCAGGGCTTCTTTTCATTTTTTAAAATAAGCTGTTTTTGTTGTTGTGGATGGGGGAAGGTAGATTCTATGATTTTCTATCTATCTGCCAGAACTCTTTGTATTATAAATGGTTGGATGCTTATTGAATTTAGAGGTGATGCTAGTTGACTGCAGTGACAGTGATAGTTTACTGATATGCTGCCTAAGTATGGGGGTGGGGAAAGCCAGGGGGGTCAGTACTCATGTTCTTGATAGAGTTCCCTGTTGGATTGAATTTACTGAAAGTTCCACCAGAAAAATCTTTCTCTTCTTTTGGAGAATATCCACATGAAGTAGTAGAAAAGTGCAGTAGAAAAGTATGAACTTTGGAACCACATAGGCTTAGGTTAAACCTAGTTTCTTCCATATGCATATGCCATTGGCCAAGTTCCTGAATTGCGTAACGCTTCATATTCCTCATCGATAAATGAGAATAATATCTCCTGTGATATAGACCTACGGGAAGAGTGAGCTGTGAGCATTTGAAGTATTGAGTTGAATGCCTAAACCGGCTCAAGTGCTTATCCTGCTTATCCTCCACCGTCTCCTCTCTCCCATCCTCCTTCCTGACCTGTAGACATGGTCATTTAGTCTGAACTACTAGGATAGAGCCCACTCTTCCTACTGAGGGAGAGAGCTCTGGAAGCTGGACAGATATCTTACTTTCCATGGATGCATTTCTCACCTTATAACATGATCTTCTTTAATGGAAAGAGTATGAGGTGCATTAGATCACTTTTTACAAATTTGATGGCTTGAATCACCCCCATAAATGCCGTGACTTACATCTTTCTTTATCTTACTTGTACTGATTTTAATTGTAAAATTGGTTAATATTTGTATCAGGGGTTGAATAGTCAAATCGGACATGCTTACCACAGAATATTTTGTGGTTAGTTTAGAAAGAATCATGTTTCTGCTGAAGGCAGAGACGTCTACAGTTTGGGTCTAATTCAAAAGCTACTCTGTCTCCAAAGGGAAGAATGTCAAATGCATTCTGCTGATACAAAATGGTGAAATGCGGAGGTTTCCAGTGAGAGGAATACAAAACAAAACAATACCAAAGCGAGAAAAGCTATTCCCAAGGCAAGCAGCAACTGACTGATGGAGTTAGTGGAATACATTTGAAGAACTGCTCTTAGAAATAGTTGCTGAAGGCTCTGCATTTAAAAATTTAGCTTTGGGTGATTATTCATCAAGACGCTTTCTCTAGTCATATTAAAACAGTCATGCTATGAAGACTTTCATCATAGTATGATGTTAAGAGGTTCAGCCGAACCTGTATATGTGTGAATACTGCATGTCCAGACCAGATCACATGCCAGAAATCTCACTTAGTCATTCCTAGCTGATGTTTTCTGCAATTTCTGAGGCAGTGAGACTTGAACTTGAGAGAAGAATGTAGTGTGTTCTGCAGTTAATCATAGAGCGAGTCACATGTCACATGCAGGTTTCATCCCCTAGTGCGTGTTCAGTTATACTCAGATAAGTCTTCTGTCATCTTCATCGAGTCCCAGCACCCTTTTTACACATATGTACAAGGACTGTTATCAAGATCTTGAATCCCGAAATGAATGAAGATCTGTAAGAAATTCCTCCTCTCCACTCTCATATACTTCCAAATCTGAAATCAAGAGGAGAGGAATTAGGCCAATTGGAGCCTAAGTTCTAGTTGGGCTGAAGTGGTATCTCCCAAAAGTCCAGCACATCTGAGCACATCTAAGCAGCTACCCTTTAAATTATTATTTATTCAGTCTGATAAACTGTCTGGTAACTAATGCCAGGTCATTCTTGGGCATAGCTAGTATCCATGACTCTTAACGGTATTTGAATTTTCATTGAATTGGTCATTACCTCCCCAGACACCCCACTTATCTGGGGAGTGGGAAGCTTAAGCCATCACGTGCTATAGTCACGTTTTGGTTAAGTGTTTCAGTCAATGATGGACCACATATGAGGTGGTGGTGCCAAGAGCCTGTGCCACTTAGCTTAGCTGTGAGGAAGGCTGTGGTGTGTGATTACCCTCTGATGTTCACAGTGACTAACACATTTCTCAGATCATATCCCCATTGCTAAATGAAGATAGTACCTTCTCCTGACTCTAGCACTGGCTCTGCTTGTCATGTGGCCCAAGTGTTCCAGTCAGAACAAATCTTAGAAATGTTGTTGGGGCCTCCTGGACACCAATGTCTTCTCTCAGCCTCTGGATCTATGAACGTTTAGTCTGAGCAGTCGCAGAGAATTAGGACCGTGCCAGAACGGATAAAATCACCTTTGATGTTGTCCTGCTTCTGGAGTCTTCCAAACATGTGATCCAATGAATCTCTGATTGTTTAAGCTAGCTTGTGTTCGTTTCTCTGTTACTTATTATGAAAAATATTTGAACTTTTCCCCTTTGTATAATGAATATTAAGTAGTATTAAAATTAAAAAATTATGAAGATTATTTTAAGGGTGAAGCACAGAGAAGAGAATCATAGGATTCACTCACTCAGTGAGTGTTTATTGAGTGCCTGCTATGTGTAAACCTCTATTCCAGCCTTGGGTATTCAACAGTAAATGTAATAGCTATACCAACAAATACAATAGGAACTGTAAGTGCTGTGGTACAGTAAGTACTATTCACCGCTGTACTGTAGCACTTAGGCTATTCTTGGGCACCTAGCAAGACTAAATTGCTTGTTTAGGAGATTCAAGGAAGACTTCCCAGAAGGAGAGAGATTTCTTCTAAGACAAAAAAATTAGCTAAAATGTGTTTGTGTTCATGTGCATGCATATCCAGGGAATTCCCAGCAGAAACAACCTGTGGGTAGGCTGGGAAATAGGAAATACTTGAAAGAAATTCATTCTGACTAAAGTGCAGCTGTTGGGAAGCTGAAGAGGTCATAGTGTGAGACCAAGGAAGAACAGAAGAAAGGACCAATTGGGCAGAACCCAGGAATTTAAACTTTCCTGGGAACATTAGAAAGATATCGAAGGGTACTAAATCAGAGGACTCCCATGATCTAATTCACCATCTTATAAATTCAAAGTGTAAAACCAATCTGGAAATAATGAGATGGAGGAGTGACATATTTAAAATCCAAAAAGGAATTTATCAAGTTATGAGAAATGCAGAAATAAGGGGAATGGGGCTATCAGGGATTAACTTAAGTGCTAATATGCAGATTTTGACAGAGAAAGTTAGAGAGTGAGCACAAGAGATCAAAGGGAAAAGACTTGGAAAGAGACTTGGCACTAAGAAGGGATGGAAAAGCAGACCCAAGTTTCGCGAGGAGCAGAAAAGGGAGTGCTGAGTGGTCATCCTCAGAATGACCTTGCTTTTAAGGGAAAACCAAGTTCATTTGTCAAAAACAAGTCATTTGTTATTGTGAGGCAGTTACAGAGTTATATCCAGCTGGATGCATTTGATTTAGACTGTGCTACTGAAGTAAAAAAAAAAAGAAAGCTTTCTCCTGCCTACCTATTCAATCCGTTGAGCAGGTCATTCCTTACCAACAGACACATATGCACATGTTGCATGTGCTCTGGAAGAGTGCTGGGAAAATGACTCTAATTTCATCACATGGTGATAGCTATGATATTCGGTGTAATTTCTTCTTACTTCCATTCTATGAGCTGGGGTTGTAGTGGAAGAAGAGACTAGATTTATTTAGTCCTTGTACTGAATACTGACTATTCTAACTTCCTAGCTATATGGTCCTGAGGAAATGACTTCATTTCTCTTTGCCTCAACTTTCTCATGTCTTAAAAAGATATAGGACTATTTTCTTCTATCAGTTCACTATTAATATATAACAAACTACTTCCAAACTTCAGTGTCATACAATAGCAAACATTTATTAGCTCAAATTCTGTCCGGGCTTAGCAGTTTGGGGCAGACCTCATCCAAGTGTTACTAACTGAGGGTTGGCTGATCTTGCCTGGCTGTCTCCCGTATCTGGGCTTCAGCAGTCGTGTTCATCTCTAGCCCAGCTCTCAGCCATCCTCCAGCAAGATAGCTTGGGCTCGTTCTCAGCCTAGAAAGTCTAGATTTAGAACTGTCCCAGCATGACTTCTGCTGCCTCTTGTTAACTAAAGAAAGTCACAAGCTTGACCCAGATTCAAGAGGGTGAAGAAACCCTGCTTGGTGAAAGAACTGCACAGGCACATTGTAAGGGGTGTGGACACAGGGAGGGCATGAAAAGTGATCATTTTTTGGAATCTTCCACACTGTTGCCCTGTGTTGTTGAGCACAATTGGTGAGAACATACCAAAAGGGACCTAGTGCAGTGCCTTGTACACAGGGGCTTAATAGTTGTTAATATTTCCCTTCCTATAAATATCAGCAGCAAGACCACCTATTGCACACTGCTGGAACAATTAGCTTTGAATCCATGCCTTAGCAATAGGCATAGTGTTTTTCAAAATGATTTCAAAAAAGCAAAATTACAGTTCTTGCTTTTGGAAAAAGTAGGCTATGTGGTCTCTCTCTTGCTCCCTCTTCCCCCTTTAAGAGTACCCTCAGAATGCTAGAAACTCACCTCTTCCCTAGAGGAACAATGTGTTATTTTGGTCTGCCTTTGATCACCTGTGATTCACTTTAAAGGTAGCACAGCTGGAAAAATGCAGAAGCTGAGCTGCAATCAGAAAAATGACTATGTAGAAATGGCATTCTCTGACTTTCAGTCCTTGCTTGCCAGGAACTGGGTCACTTTGGGGGTCACTTTTTAATCCCTTTTCCTGTTGAGAACCAGCCAGACTAGGAAAAGTGGGCTAGGTCCTAATTCTTTGGCAGTTCTCATCAATATCCAATCTGATTTTTGCCAGGAGTGATAGGGAATGTCTTCCAGTGGAATCTGCCAAGGAGACACATTTGACTTAACAGTATCAAACAGATAGTCAAGTTTTTACTGACAAAAAAGACGAAAATGGTGAATTAACTTCAGTGACTATCCTGCTAATTTTACAGGATGTATAAAAAATCTGAGAAAATTACATACAGCCTTCACCTCTGTTGGTCTTTTAACCTAGGGGAACAAATGAAAAAATTGTGGTTTAGAAAAATAAACTTCTAATTTGGGATGATTTTAGATTTTTAGAAAATTAGAGATAGTACAGAAAATTCCCATATACTTCTCACCCATTTCCTCCTGATGTTAACAGATTATACTCCCATGGAACATTTTTGTCATAACTACGAAATCAACGTTGGTACAGCACTATTAAGTAAACTCCAGGCTTTATTTGGATTTTACCAGTATTTTCATTAATGTCCTTTCTCTGCTCCAAGATTCAGTCAAGGGCACCACATCACCTTTACTCTCATGTTCCAATATCCTCTGACCTGTGACAATTTCTCAGTCTTCACTTTTATTCTTTTAGAAAACGATGTTCACAGTTTCGAGTAGGACCGGTGGGGTATTTTACAGAGCATCCCTCAACTTGTGTTTGATGGTTTCCTCATGATTAGATGGGGGTTATGGATTTTTGAAAAGCGTATTACAGAGGCGCCCTTCTTGGCATTCTTGTCAGATCACATCAGGCGCACATGCTAGGTACTCCTACTCTCGCAAGCGTTGTGTATAATACTGAGAAATTGGAGGCAAATGCTCAAAAGCAGGGATTCTTTTAGCATATTTTGTTGCATCCATATCTGGGGAGATGTCATCCATTATAAATTATGATGTAGATTATAATTTAGCCATAAAAAGGCAGGTTGCAAATAAGGATATATATATACATTTTTTTTTTTTATTTAATCATTTTAAATATAGTGACATATTTGTATATATGTGGTTTAAAACTCTATACACAGTCACATAATAACCCTATAGGAAGACACTTTCATCTTAAAATATGTCCCCGAGGGCCCTGTAATCTGCCATGACTGTTATAGCAATGTGCTGTCCTCCCGAAAGAGCTGGTGTCCATGGTCACACTGAGGTCAATCCTGTGACTCCGGGGCCAGCTAGCCTTCTTAGGGAAATCTGCACACATCAGAAAGGTATCTCCTACCAGAAGGAATATCTGTTTTTCAAAGGCATGAGCTACATACTGAGGCTAATGACGATTTATTGCAAGAAATAAACAAGGTAGCATGTAACCAGCTAACGTGGATGAAAGTGTTTGACTCAAAAGGTATTCATAGAGGCTAGCTGACATTGAAGAATCATCAAGAAAACAGAAGCAATGGGGAAAGCAGGTCATATGGAGAAAGGAAGGCTGCGGCGGAAAGTCCTGTTGGTCCTTTAAATCTTTCTGTGACAGATGGACCTACTCTTGCAGAAATAGCCTGTGTGTTGGTTGCCTGAACCTTCAGATCTTCCTTTCCACTGATGTCAGTGGGGGCTGATCTTGTCTTCAGTCTGTGTGATGAAGTAAACTTCCAACCAGGTACCTCCTGAGGTTTACCCTCAGGGTTTATTTTCTCTTCTATCTTCCGTGCTGGACTAGAGGATCCTGAAGAACAAGGACGATATTTTTCAACAAGGACCTAGGAGGATGTTGGTGCAAATTCCAGGCTCAAAACAGGTATAATTAACAAAACTAACAAGACACATCTTCCATATTATTAAAGGCTCTTTACATTCTTTACATCCTTCCTCCATCCATTATTCCCTATCTTATCACCCTTTTAATTTTGTTTGCAGGGCTCATTATATTCTTCTTTCATCCTTCCATCTCCTTGAGTCCCAGGCTCTTTGTTTTTCTGTTTGTTCCTGTTTCCCCCATTGAGCTGATAACTCCCTGAGGGCGGAGACCTTACCTGTCTGCTATATTATTGTTGTATCTGTTTCCTGTGGCAGTGGTTACCCCTTACAGAAGATGGCATGTTTCTGTAGATCACTAACTCCAGAATAGTGCTTGATAAATAGCTAGTGAACTAATTCAATGAAAAGACACCTTATTATTACTTGGACTCTAGTATTTTTCCTCACCAATTCTTTCTTGATTTAACACTAATATATGATCACTGAAACCTCTCAAATTCTTCAGTGTCTTTCCATGGCCTCAGCTGATGTTTTCAAATATTTAGATTTCATACATCAGATCTAAAGCCACATTTCTTGGGTTGCCTATGGCTCATAATTTTACTTTGCTGAGTAAGGACATTTGTCCTTACCATAGGACAAAACCTCACAAGAAAATGATGACAAGAATATCACGACTACATGAAAAAATGAAGGAAGAGATCATCTCAAATAATTACTTGAGCTGTATAAAAAATATCCTTGTTTTTTTCTCATTTCATCACGAGTTAAGGAAAATCCAGGCTCCTCCCTTCACATTTGTGAGTAAGCGACTCAAGGAATAAAATAAATCCTTAAGTCTTTTAAGACTCTTTACTTACGCCTCCACCAACTTCTACCTACTTGCTTGCCTCGGCTCCTGCTCTTTCTCTCCCTTTTACTCACAATACAGTGAATTACTCAGTTACTTGAGTTTCTTTGATCATGACTTGCCTACTCTTGACTGAAAGTCTGTGCTGTTTCCTCCTTTGGAAAGCTCTAATCTATAGCATACAAAAATCAAGATAAGCATCCTTAGTCTTTTCTATGGCAGGAAAGAATCAAGCCTGTGGGACTCGGGAAGTGGCAGAGAGGATAGAATGAGAGCCTGGCCCAAAAAATCTGGACCAGAATCTCAGGACACTCAGCAGGGGATTTTATTATGCCCTTGTGGCAGGAGCAAAGCAAACCTGGATTTGAGACTTACTTCTGTAACTATGTAAATTTTTAAGCAGCATTTTAATTTATTTTTATTTTAATTGTACATCTTGGTTGTTCACCCAGGCCTGGGATACAAACTTGGTTCCTTGGAATGTATGTGGACTGTGCTCAGCCAGAGGCAGTGAACCTAACTGCAACTCCACCAGGGCATGCTGCTATGTAGACTTTGAAGAGCTACTTAACCTCTCTCAGCTTCAGTTTACCTGCAGAAAAAGAGGATGCAGAATGTAAATGTCATATTAGATTGTTATGATACTTAAATATAATTATGTTGTTAAAGCATTAAGCCAAGTTTCTAGCATGTAGATCAGGCTTAAATATTCTTCTTTATTTCCACATCCACCAACCTCTTCTCCAGGAAAATGCAACGCTGTTCTTCAGCCTACCTATAAAATAGGGAATAGTTATGTTGGGTACCATAAATCCTCATCTCCCTCCTTTGGCCCATTTGAATGATTGTTGAAATGAATGATTATCAATGATCATTTTGTGGATATAGATATATTATTCGATGTCTTTCAGCCAGGTTCCTGTTCTCTATCCAAA
Source organism: Solenodon paradoxus (assembly GCA_004363575.1). NCBI lineage: Eukaryota > Metazoa > Chordata > Mammalia > Eulipotyphla > Solenodontidae > Solenodon > Solenodon paradoxus. The sequence goes on along the minus strand of RJWH01000478.1, from coordinate 198,132 downwards.
GTAAAGGAAACTACAAAGAAACTTATTTATCCAAAGCCATTGATAGGAAAATGTCCAGATAATTTTCTGAGGGCATATTAGAAATAATACTTGACTTTTAGTAATAAAAACCTGAAAATTGTAGTTTAAATCTACTGGTGTTTTGTTGTTTTTTTTTTTCTCTCACAGTGAGATTGACAATAATATGATTGCCTTCATGATATTAAAGACCTAATTTCCTTTTATCTTTCTGCTTAGTATGTCTGAGCAAAATGCTTGCTGCTTCATAGTCTTGTGGTGACTGACCTGCTTTCAACTTCAGGTAGAAATAGGGAGGAGTGGGGGGTGGGGGTCGTAGGATAAAGGTACATGTCAGCTGAATTAGTATTCCCCTGCTTTATAAGACCATCATGGAATCACTTCCATTGACATCTCAGGATAAATCAGTGCTATACGATGGAACTGTCTATGATGGTGAAAATGTTCTGCTTCGGAATTATCCAAGCTAATTGGATACTAGCCCCTTGTGATGATTAATATTTAAAATTTGGCAATGTGGGGAAAAAAGTCTTGCTCGCTGCTTCCAGCAGCCATGAAGACAGCCATAAAAACCACTGAACTAGCATAAAAACATCCTGTGACCTGAACTTGCTGGAATGTTGCCAGCAGACAACTTCCCACGCTTGAAACCCACTCTCCTAATTTACATCCCTTACTTCCCCAGCACATGCTTGCTCTAACCTATATAAGTGTGCTCAACAGGAAGCCTGTGCTCAGCCTTTGTGGGAGGAAGGATCCCTGCTGAGCCCGCGCGTAATAAATCTGCCTAAAATACTTCCAATAGAGTGCCCACTTGGTTTATCCCAGAGAGCCGTGATGGCAAGTGTGACCGAGGAGATGAATTTTATTAAAGCTGAAGGATCTGTATTGAGGTATAATTGACATATAACACATGTTAGTTTCAGATACACAGCCTAATGATTTGATATGTGTATATATTCTAAAATGATTCTCCACAGTCTACTTAACATTCATTACCATAGGTAGTTAAATTTTTTTTTCTTGTGCTGAGAAATTTTAAGATTCACTCTTTTAGCAACTTTCAAATATGCAATACAGATTATGATGGTCACCAAGCCCATGATGTAATTATTTTATAACTGGAAATTTGTACCTTCTGCACTTCTTAACGCATTTTGCCTGCCTCCTATCTCCTGCCTTTGGCAAGAAAATGATTTTTTTAGTTTTAATTATTTTTGAAGAAATGAAGTAGGCTACACATGTTTAGTTGCCACAGTGCAGGACCTGGCCATGATCATAGGACTGCCCATTCTGCAAGAAAGGCTGGGGCGTGTGGGTTTGGGGCTGAGAACATTGCTGCCTCCCCTGCAATTGTGCTTTTCTTAGTAAGGGAAAACAAACAAAAATGAATACAGGCTAGGCATGCAGCAGGCTTTGCAGTGGAGTACTGGTAGCGTGCTAACATTCCTGAGGCCTGAAAGGATGGAGTCTTGATGGGCTGATGACAAACATGAAGAATGACGTGGTTGGGTAGATGTTATAGAGCTGCAGCAGAATCCCAGAGCTGGAGCTCACTTTGAATACTTTCTTTCTTTTCACAAACAGAGGCTGAGGGGAGGGCTGGAGCGTGACTGAGAGTTCTAATTAAGAGATAAATGGGATAATCTGCTCTGAAATAATAAACTGCAGATTTTGTGTCTTTAAAGCATCACAGTGACAAAATGTAAACTCTCAGAGAGAAAGTGTTCTCTTAGGGTTTTTAAAATGCAGTGTAGAAAAGCTAGAGGAATTTTCATGCCACCTACTGGTAGACAAAACTAAAAGGCTTCTTTTCCTAGGACAGCTTCTTCCTGAGGGATGTTTAGAGGCAATGGAGGTCACCTAGGGTCCCCACCCAGAAGAATGACAGGGAGCAATAGATGTGATCCCTGCTTCAGTTTGGAATGTAAGTTTTAGTCATTTACTTGGCTCTTAGTATATCAGAAGGGCTTTCTTTGAGTGTTCCTCTCTGCTTTCCAGTAATGCAAACCCATCTCAGGCAAACAGGAATACCCGAGGAAGATCTATCAGTCAATTTTCAAAATCACATGGGGAAAAAAGAAAAAGAACACATTTTGGAGCTATAAATAACTATGGGGTGAGATTCAAGGTTCTTATTTGATCCAAAGCCTCAAAAATAAATCCTGTTATTTACAGCAGTCCTCCTGTCTAGTTGAGTATGTAACCTCCCTACAGCTTGAAAGAAAGGGAAAAAAATGAAAGTAAAGAAAACAGAAATTCAATTTCAAAACAAAATGCTCACCCTGACTCATTCGGGGGAAGGATCCAAGGTTTCTCACGCAGGGCACTGCCTCTCTGTTTTTCCCCCTTCATCATCTGCTACCCTTCAAAAATGGTATCAACTGCATTGGTAAGAATCCACATTTCTTCCTTCTTGTTCCCTGGCTCTATGCCAGCATTTCACATGTCATACTGATGGGTGGGGTGTCTTTCACATTGGCATCGGACAGTGAGCGGATGCCTCCCCTTATGTTATCAAACAGAGACGAGCGGATCTACCCAGAGCCGGCGCTTCCTCTATGGCTTGGGAACATCAGTGGTTCTGTGGCTTGGCTTTAGATCGTTTTGACCATGGCAGGAGACCCCAGCAGCTTGGAATCTATGAAAAGGAGAGTGGGAAGGAGGTGAGTGGTACAGACAAGGGGGTTTTGATGTCACAAGTGTTGAAGGGAGTCTGGCTGGTCAGCAGCTTGCTGAGGAGGGGTGGTGATTGCAATCATGGTTCATTAGCTGGTGAAAGATTGATGGAAATGAGCTGTTGGTTGTAGGTGAGAGGTGGGCTTTTATTGCCTTACATGCCCTGCAAAGAGCCTGTTGGAATTTACCTTCAGTGTCGTGCCTTGAGGGAAAAAAAAAAGAAAAAAATCCAAGTTTCTGGCAGAAAGCTGCACGTGTGTTCCGCACACTGGCTGGCGGACAACTGCTCGTTTCTAATTAGAGCACTGAAGCCTGCTGGCAGCAGAGACCATATTTGTCACAAGTTGTGGCGTTGTGTTTAGTGTGTGTGTCTGTGCTTTTAACATGGGGAGAGGTGATTGCAAAGCTGATTGTACTGAAGTCTTCCCGCAGGACTTGACTCTGTTCCTGCTGCTCTGGAGGGGCCTGTGTTCAGCCATTCTTAGCTCTCTTCAGAGCCTCTTCTCCTGTTAACTAGTTGTGTTCCCTGGTCGCATCACCCTGAGCATCCAAACCTCAGGTGTTTGGTAGATGTAAGAAAGTCTGCTTAGCAAAGTTGTTGAGGAAATTCAGTGGGTGGCCCAAAGAGGGCCTACCAATTGCCTGAACATTGTACATACTCAACGTGCCTTCATTCTACTTCTTTCCCCTTGAAAATAAGACTTACGTGTTCAGTGACCTTTGAGGTATTTTTAAAATATTTTCATTTTTACACATTAAAATAAAGGCACATGTAAATGTTGCCCGCTCCTCATATATATGTCAGCACAACGTGCCTTCCACCAAATAAGGTATTTTTAAAAATGTAATTTAGCCAGTGATTATTGATGGACTGCTAAGGGACAGACGTGGTGCCAGATGCTGGTGTGATGACATTCATCGGGCAACAGAACAGTCTCTCACCAACCTTCCTGGAACTTCCCATGGCAGATTGCACCAGCAACAGGCAAGGAACGCCTAATGTTTCCTTCTCCCTTCATCTTGGCAAGTGCAGTCCAGCTCCAACCTCAAGTTCCTCGCTGGGGTGACTTCTTATTTAAACCCGAACAGAGTATTTTCTGATTTAATGTTTTCATACGTAGTAAACATTTGCTGACTTTGCTCCACAGCATCCCTTCTCCTTCCTGTGTCTCCCTCATTGTGGATGCGGTCAGGGGGTGTTCCACCCTGGCTCCTGGGTAGCTGCAGAGTAGCTGTCTCTCCCACACAGTGCAGGGCTGGTCCTTCAGTGTCAGCCCATATTCCAAAAGGCCACACGGACTGACTTGCGCTTAACCATGTGACCTAAGTTTTTCCAATAAAGCAAATAAAGCACTAAAGTGGGAACACACTCCCGACCACCTTTCCTAGGATTTATGTTTGGTTTTACTGTATTTCAGAGGCAACCTAGGGGAAGAAATAGGTTTTTGGTTTTGTTTTTCTTTCTTCAAGCCCTTCCTATACCTTTCAAAAATCTTCCTAGTTGCCTCCACCTGACCATTTGCAGGGCACCTGCTCCTCATCCTGTTAGCTCTTCTCTGACCTTTGAGAATTTGGTGGTTGATGAAAAACTCTTGATAGAAACTTCTTAAATGGCCAGGACTTGTTAGACAGTGTCTGCGAAGATAGGAAGTCCCTATCTCCCTACCCCCATTTCGATGGCAATATCTTTCCTGTCACCCCAGGGTCAGGGACAGTCTTTTCTGAGGCTTAGATTCTGAAGCCCAGTGTGTGATTCTGACAGTACCCAGACGCTGAGAGATGCCGTTGTCTAGTTTATCTACTATTGCAGAAACAATCACACACACACAGCGCATCCCTCCATGGCTCATTGGTCTGAATTTGACTTTGAATACATTGAGAACACGGAAGCCATACTTTATTTCCAAAATGCTTCATAACATGTGGCCGTGGTTACCCCTTACGTAATTACGTGTTTCTCTCTATTTTTAAGTAGAGGTACTCCCGAAGAAGGTATCTGTGAGATGGGTGTATTCAGGAAGCTATTATAGGACCCAGAAAAGTCTCCTCGTCCTTTCATTTACTCCTGCATTAAATAAGACTTACAAAACAAACAAAAAATCATGCCCGGGCTCCCAGCAAAGGCCAGGCGCTCTTGTGGGCCCGGGGGGCAGACAGCCCTATCTTAGGATTTGGGGTTGCATTTGAGCATCTGCACAAAAGTTTCCTGGACTGGGCACGATGGACTATTACTCGCACTCCCTCGGGGTATTCCCTCTGCACCCTGACGCGCCAGGGAGGTGGGATCGCGGGGAGACCTGCCTGCCCGCCCGTGCGGGGCGGGGCCGCGGCCGCGTTCCCGGGGCGCCGCGCGCGCGCGGCCGCCGGAGCCCCCAGGGGGCGCTCGCGCCGAGGTTCCCGAACTAGTATCCGGCGGGCGGCTGGGCGCAGGGGCTTCGGCAGAGGTGGGAACCTCCCCGCGAAGCCGCCGTCTCCCGGCCCCCGCGCCCCCGCGCTCCTCCCCGCGCTCCCGGGGGCCGCGCTCCCGGCACTTTACTCCGAGTTAACTGAGAGCCGAGCTGCTCCTCCCACGTTGTCACCCTGTCCCCAGCCCCCACCAGCAAGAATGGAGCCAGGGTTTCCCGAGAGCCCGAAGTCCGCTCTCGGCATCCGTGCGGCGCGCGCTTGCTGAGCCGGCCCGGAGGTCCAGCGGGGAGGGCAGCCCGACGCCCGGGACCCCACGCCGCGACGACCGCCCGCCTCGACCCCCAAGCCGCACTCCGCGTCCCCGGGGCGGGACGGACCTGGTCCGGGCTGAAGTCTCTCCAGTCCGGAGGCCGGCACACCCAGGTCAGTGAGTGCCCGCTCTGCCTGCCTGTGTCCTCGGGGCGCTGACGGACGGCCGAGGGTGGCGGGGCTGCTGCGCAGCAAGAGCAACTTTTGAGATGCACTGGCGTTGGCCCAGCGGCTCGTCTGTCGTCGCTGTGGCCGTTTTAAGAAGCAGCTGCAAGCCTCGTCTTTCATTCCGGGGAACTTTCATCCCCGGCACCGCGCCCCCGCCGTTCGCCCGACTCGCGGGGTGGGGGGCAGCCGGTAGGGGTGGGGCCTGGCCGCGCACCTGCTGGGCGGGTCCGGGAGCCCGACGCCGGAGGACACTGGTTTTAGACTTGGGGTGGGGGTGGGCCCGGGGAGCCTGTCCCGGCTGAAGTTGCAGCTCCCCGGCGACAGTGAGGACGCTGTGGGCATTTATAGCGCTATCCACGGGTGTGACCCAGCTGCGGCTGCCTTCAGCCTCCCCACCGCCTCTCTCCATCCACTTATGATAGGTCCCGATAATATTTAATTGTGTCGGGGCTCTTGGGCTGAAAACTCATCAGTAGGCTTGTAGCTCCCTTGATTCAGCCAAGTCCCTTAGATCTTTCTTTTTTCTTTTTTTCTTTTTTTTTCCCTGTTAACTAAAGTATCCTGGGGACCGGGGGTGGGGTTGGGACTAGAGGGAGGGATCGCTGATAAAGAGCTCAGGGTCCCTGTGCCTGCACAGACGCCCCAGGATGGCTAGGGCAGAATCGAAGGAGATGGAGGAGGTGTCATGATGAGTCAAGTGAGTGTTGATGAACCCCGAGAAATACTCTTGGGAAGATGCACTCCCTCCAGTTGAAGGAAATGGGTGGGCTCCAGATCCCATACTCCCACCCCCAAGTCAGAGGCCTTGCTAGACTGGCTTCCAACCCCAGAACTTGCCAGGCTCCAGGAAAAAAAAAAAAAAAAAATATCACACACTGCGGAGGCGATCTCGGGGGCAGTGCTTGTGAAGTGCACACCTTGGGGGCTCCCCCCACACCCCTACCGGACCCACTGATACCACAGGATGTCAGTGTTTTTACACTGGTGTTTGATCCCACCTTTCAGCTTCTTGCTGCTTTGCTAGGGCATTAAAAGCATTGCTGTGGTTGAAATTTCAGGGCTCACTTGGTTTTTAGTGCCCTGAACAGCATTTTTGAGCTGTCCAAGGTATTCAGAAGTGTTCTCTTTAAAGCGAGACTAAATTCTACTCTTCTGGAAAAAGTACCTTCATTTCAAATGAAATAAGCTTTTCTTCCCATTCCTTCCTTCTGCAGCCCTTTTAATAGTCTTCTTCAAAGATGTTTGTATTTGATATTTTTGCTTTATGTTAGGCCTCTTCCTGCCTCCCACCCCCCAACTTTCCTAGATCAGAGGTGTTCTGAATTCATGAGGGTTTTGTAGGTGGTATACACTGGCTAAACTGTTCAGCATTTCCACCAGAACCAGAGGTGACCTCCAACTTTACTTACTGTGTTTGTGATGCCTTTTAAGTTTAGGGAGGTTCCATTTCTTTTTATTCCTCGGCACATGAGACAGAGCTCAGGATGGTTACGGCAGTGATTAGATAACTTCTGATGTTTTCATTTCATTTCATTTCATTTCATTTCATTTCATACCAGTTCCAGGCTAAATTAATTTTATTTGCTTGTCCATTTTTAAAGAAAGGCTGACAAAGTCACTGCAGCCGATCAGGGGCCTGAGCTCTGAGTGGCTGAAGAGCACTCATATGTAGGGAGGTGGATAAAAGTAAGAGGAGGTTTGGTACATACAGATAGGGCATCTGTGTTCATGTGCATACTGGTAAAGGCCAGAGTCTCCTCTTTCATTTCTGCTGGGAAGATTCTGATGGTTTCATAGGATCCAACTAAACTACATCGAAACAGGTGATTTCCCCTGAGCCTAACATCAAAGTAAGCATCAGTTCAGAGCAGGAATGGATGTGGAATCCTGGGCAGCTGTGAATGGCTGGGTGAGAAGAGCTTACCTCTAGTGGGGCTGAAGGTCTACTCCTGGGTTGCCATTGAATCTCTCATGGCCGTTAAAGTGGTCTGCCTCACTTTGATTCTTCCAGACACACCTCCAGCATACTTTATTGGGAGCACAAATGGGGTCCCGTGGATTTCCCAGCATGAGACAACTACCTTACTAAAGCTTCAAAATCTTTCTTTAAAAACAGCTGCTCTGAGTTTTGTGAATTGTGTTTCTGTTTTACCTGAAAAGCTTCCTGTTTATTCCCAGGTAGCAACCTGGCACTCTGAGTCAATTATTGGTTTGCCTTCAAGAGATTCCACTTTTAGAGGTTTTAATGAAAAGGTGTCTTATATGAAAGTGTTTCCTGATCTGCATGTGAATTTTGGATTAAAAATACTTCATTCTAGACAGTAGGAAGCAAAGATGTTAGCTGTTTCCAGATAAGCTTTAGGTAGCATTCCAAAAAAAAATTTTTTTGATTCTTCTGATCATTAGATGATTTGAATTGATTACCATGATCAAAAAGCTTAAGATTATGTTGACTATAAAAAGTAATCACAAAAATTGACAGGCTAATGGTGGAATATTTATTCTCAATGACTTTCTAATCTTTTGGCATTCAGCAGAATGTATTTATGTGGTTTGTACGACGCTTTCCTACTCTTCAATTTACAAGTTCCCTAGAACATAATACTCTGGACCATCATAACCTTATTCTCAGAAAAAGGTATTTTTCCATTTGGAAGTACACCTGCTGGAAGTGAGGAGTGACTGTCATGTGTAACCTGTGTCCCACATGTTCAGGGACTTCTGAATCCAGAACCAAGACTGACAGGAATATTCTGCTGTCATCCACCTGTTTGGGGAAAAGTCTACACTAGTAGGGAAGTCACTCATGAGTCGTGTGTTTTTCAATCCTAGATGTGGCCAGGATATCTGTATTTGATGCATTTGTTCTTCATGCTTATCTTTTCATTTGCCTTGTTAATATTTTAAAAACCAACAGAGAACTCTTGGGATCCATGTGATAATACAAAGTCTTATTTCCTTGGCAACAGCAGCTAGTAGATTAGAGTCACAAAATATCCAGGCAGAAAATTTGAAAGTAAAATGTCACATGGCTCAAGGCCATCCTAGCGTGCTTTAGAACTGACCCTCTGGCTTATAATAATAGTATCAGTCTTGACTCTTTTTTACTGATTGAATGTAGATGATAAAGAATAGATGATAGGCCTTTAATTCCTTTTCAGAGTCTTAAATATTTCTATAATGATTTTTTTTCTGAAGGAGAAAGTTATGAAAATATAATGGGTTGGACTTACAAATTCATTCATTGGGTGAAGTGTTTATGTGGAGATGGGTGGTAAGTGCCAAATCAAGCCTAATAAATGAGTCAGGCCCAATGTGCTCTCATTTTCTATGCTCAGAGAAACAATATATCATAAGGCCTCCATTAGCCTTAAATTCAGTCAGTAGATATCTGTTAAAATGTGTGACTTCATAATAAAAACATAGTAGTGCCTACTTCTGCATTCAACTTTTTCTGTATTGGAAATCTCATTTACGTGGGAGCTTTCTGTTTAGTCTCTGAAATACTAAATACATTTAATATGTTTCCCCTAAATTGGAAAATCCCAGGAAGTTTTTTGACTGCTGTGTTCTTGGGAAAGCCTCTTGAAAACCAGTAGCTTTTTTGCCTGAAGGCAAGTCTTGGAAAGCAGAAAGTGATAAGGAGGCCTTTATTGGGAAGGTTTATTCTAGTCCTGTGATTCCAGGACACTCCACTGTGTGGGGCCCCCAGCTAAGCTGGTCTCTGCTGAGCTCTGCTCTGAGCTGTGGACAACCTCTTTGACACTTTGAATCTGTGACTCTCAGGGCTGGAAGAGACCTTGGGGATAATCTATTGACTCTAGTTGTTTGATCTGACAGATGTGGAAACTGGACCTGAGTGGTGATTTGCACGAAATCAGGGGACTCATTTAACGACGCTCTTGATTACTCAACTCAGAGAGAGACTCGCTTTCCCTGAAGATAATTGCTGGGGTGGCGCCAGTCCCAGGCGCCATGTGTACTAATAACCTTCACTGAGTCGGGGATTGGGGTGAGGGAGGGCGCCTCCTTCCACTGCAGGTCTGGGAAGAGCAGACCAGACTGGGGACTTACTCCGTTGCTCTCTCTTGGAGCCAGAGCAATATTTACCCAATAGATGAGATTAAATTTGTACGTAGTTGTTGTCTGCAGCCATCTCTGCTAATGTGCATGTTTTGTGAAGAATTGTTCTTGCACAGTCTGAGTTTCCTATTTTAAATGTCACAATTGAGTCAATAAAGTAAACAGAAATTTTATGAGTGTTTAAAGTTCTAGGAACTCACAAGGGACTCCTGTCTTTGCCTTTAAAGTCAAGGCCCATTCCAAAAGAACACACTTCTGAAATGCTGCTGATACATCTCCGGCTCAGAACATATTTCTAACTTTGTATGTCTTATCACTTAGAAAACTAAAGACATTTCTCCTTGGAAACATCAGGGGACACATACAATATTTCAGGTTAATTCTAGAAACCTTAGGTTGAAGGTGTATTTACTAAAAGATCTTCCCTATGCAACAGATCCTGCGCCTCCCCAATTCATTGCTCTTTGAGGAAGAGGAGGAACAAAGCAGGCTGGCAGAACTTAAAGGTCAGGGCAGCCCCAGCAGCTCAGAGGCAGGAGTCAAAGGCTGGAGAGAGCTGGCATTAGAGTGGACGGTCGCTAGAGGGCGCCTGAGCACCGGCGGAACCCACCTCCTGGGACCATGTGCCCAACTTCTAGGCTCGGGGATGCGTTTAACTTTATCCCAGAGACTCTCCAGATGCCAAGTACTGGTTTTCTAGGTGCCTCCAACTCTTAGACCAAAATTGTGGAGCTGCAGAGAAGGAAAAAAAAATTTTGCCTTCAGCAGCTGGTGAGGGCCCTTCTCGCGCCCCGGTGGCTGCGTAGACTTTTCTCAGGATTCTTCCCACAGTCCCGTCTGACTGTTTCGTATCCTGACACTCGGGCCTCTTAGCAGAGGAAGAGCTCTGGGTCCAGAACTACTTGGTTTGAATGCTGCACTTCCAGTTTTCACACTGCAGGCTTTTGAGTGAGTGAGTTCACCTGCGTGAGTGTTCACCTCTGGAAAATGGGTCCATAATGGCGGTGACACTGAAGTGCTTAAGGATGCCCAGTGTTCACTGGACAGACAAATGCTAGTCAGTGCATCCTTTCGCCTACGCGTTCTCTCAATACCTCTTCCTTTTTGTTCCACTTGAGCCTACCCCTCAGCAGAGGGGTCTCACTCATCCGTGCGTTCTGTAACCACGGATCACAGCCTTTATGCCCAAAGCTATGCTCAGCAGCAGGGCTAAACAGCAAGTTCATGTCACTTGATGTTGTAGGCTTGCGGGACAGACAGGCATGCGAGGAGACACAGGACCATCCTGGTGGTGGGTGTGAGGCGAGAGGTGAGCTAATGAGGTGGACTTGGAGGCGCGGACTCGTTTGCTTTGTGTCAAAGAACCTGGAAAGTGGCCCTGGAGGTCCTTTACTCTTGGGTGTTTTTTTCACCTCTGCCTATTTATCCAGGAGCCCAGTCGCTGGAGTGTAGTTTGAGGGGGAAGAAAGGGGCGGAATCTCCCCAGTAGGCACCCTAGACATCGCAGGGCGGCCAGAGGTTCTTATGCCAATCAGTCTGCACGTGACCCTGTTTGTATGGATGTCGTCGACCTCAGAGGCCAGCGCTCTGTCATTGACTTAATTCATTTCCATAGGAAAACTGTTTTCACAGGCAGAAATAGAGCACAACAATAAATTCCTTACTGCTGCATGGTGGGTTTGGAAAAACCTAAATAAGAATTCTGTTTTTAAAATGTGGACAGATGAATTCAATACTAATATCAATACAAATGAAAAGTAGCAGGGGCAGTCGAATGGTTAAAATAAAGGCTTTAGCATCATTAAAGGACTGAAAAGCTTTTCACGAGCAACTGGGGAGGAAGAGGGTTGAAATGTAGGGGGTCTCCATCCCAATTCCAAGAAAGGCTGTTTTTCCCAAGTCCGTGTTTCCTCTGGTCTTCATTTCCTGCCAGCCTTCTTGTCCCCCTTCTCTGCAGAAGACACGCCTTCCCATTTCCACGGGCTCTAGCCCCTGCGTGACGGCGATGTGCCCGCTGCCCAGTGCTTCCCCGGGCCACTCTTCTTGATGTGTCTCCAGCGTCCCTAGAACCTTCTGGTCCAGCGAGACGCCCCCTGTCACCCAGTGTGGGCCCATTCCTTTAGCAGCTATCCTGCATCCAGGTCGAGTTTGTGAGAAGTGACCGCCAACATTTAACTTACTTAAAATCCACTCTACACGCTCTCACCTTTCAGACATGCTCTTCTTGTGTACTGACGGCTTGCTCTGGGTTACGTAACCTAAATTAGTGCCAGACGTTTGCGGAGAATTTCTGGACAGGGCTCTCTAGGTTATACTTGATGAACAATTTATGGGATTCCCCCCCACCCCCCAGGATTATTTTGACTGCATGAGTTTGACTTCATGCATTGCATTTGAATTATAGGTCCTACCTAAAATGTGCTTCATTACGTTTGCAAGGTAATGCTCTGTATTGCATATAGCTAGATAGAATTGTTTATTCGTGAAAGGCATGCATTTGGAGTCAGGCATTCTTGGGTTGCAATCCCAGATTGCTTAACCTCTTGAAATACCATTAATAATGAGAAGGATGATAGTGTCTCTGCCCTGGGAGAGCTGTGAGCCTGAGAGGTTCAGGACCGTGGAAAGCAGTCTTAAGTACCTGTCCTATTGCAGGAATAGAGAAATCACCCCTGACGGCATCCTCTAAGGTCTGTGGGTCATGACTGTTAACTGTAGTGGTTTGCAAAGGAGTTGTGAAAACCAGGAGTGTGCTTAGGAAGGTGTGATAGAAGCCAGCAGTAAAACCTGTGCTTCCTGCTGCTGCCACCACCAAGGACCTCCTTCTCCTTCCCCCACCCCCTGTCCCCACCCACACATTTTATGCCACAAAGGTGACTCCAGGGTTTTGTGGGAGCTTCTAAGATAAAACTTTTTCTCTTCCTGCTGCTTCCAGTTTTATTTCAAATGCTAAGTAGCTTTAGCTCTGGCCCCCAGGTACACAGCCCGAATAGAAAATCAATCTCTCCTCCCAACGAGGCCCAACAACAGACTTTTATTGTACTTGACTGTATGTATATCATACCTTTGTCCAAAAAGGGATTCTCACAGTTAGTAATAACCAACATGCTGGCACGCTCTCTTATCAAAGCCCCAGATACTACGGTCACATAATATCCTTTTTGGCAGGGAGTCAGAGACCCCACACATGTCTTAGAGTGATGGTTCTCACAGGAGCACAAATCAGAGTCTCCTGAAGGGCTGGTGACAGCGTAAATGGCAGGGCCCTGCGTTTCTCATTCATGGTTCTAGTGTGCTGGTCAGATGGTTTGTTTCTCTGATAATTTCCCAGGCAATGCTCTGTGTGAACCAGCTACATATTTTGTCCCCTGTGAGGGACAACGGAGAACAGCATCAGGGGTGTGACAGCTGCTGAGCACTGCTGACATTTGCCACGTGTCAGGTACTGTACTGGCACTTAGGGTATATTATCTCTTAATTCTCACAACGCCTTCCACTCGGAATTATTTATTGAGACCCTAGACCTGTGACGTCATGCACTGTGCTAGGCTCAGCTATGGCGTGAACACGGAAGGCAAACTCCAGGCCTCCTGATACTGTTTGTCAGTGGGGAAAGTGATCGAGCAGAGAATTATAAGGTGTAAGTGATTATTCTGTTACTTAGAAAATGGAAGACTAGGGAGAGTAAGTTAGATCGTATAGCTAGTGGGAGAGAGAAGAGCCAAAACAAACTTAAAAACCACTGTGCTCCTAGATATGCAGTCCTTTCCGCAAAGCAGAGGTTCTCAAACTCTTCAAAATTAGTAAAGCCCCCCCAAACAGCTTTCGCTTATTTATGTTACGGGTATCATTGACTGCATTAGAAATTCAAGGTGTTCACCCTTGGAGAAACGCTGCACCCAAGCACACTGCCAGGAGCGCGCTCTTCTTAGATTCTAATTTGTTTGGATGACTTTCGAAGCAATCAAAGATGAGAAACTTCTTATCTTCCCTTCCCCGCTGCTTTTATTTTTTAAACATGAGGGCCTCTCTTAAGCCTTACTCTGTATTTCTAATGATGGTGACCTTCTAAAAAGTATGCTGACCTGCTTTGAAATTGCCTTTTAAAATGTATGTTGCTGTGTGAGTGCGTTACACGTGTGTCTGGGTGTGTGCATGCATATGTGTATATATATGTGCATGTATTTATGATCAGGAAAAGTAACAAAGTATCAATACACAAGAAACTTAAGTTGTCAGTGGCTTCATTATTCTTTTTAAAAAGTAATTTTATTACTTCGTTTCGTACCTTGCTATGTGCATTTTAGGGCATTGAATTCACACCTCAGTCTGTGTATTTCACACCACACCCACCAGCCAGGCTCTGGTGCCCTTTACCTGCACCTTGGTTCCTCCTTCTTCCCCACAGAGCCACAGTCTTGTGCCATGGAAATTTTGTTGAAATTTGTCTCTTTATTTTGTTTCTTTATATTCCACACATGAGAGAAACCATCCTGTATTTCTCTTTTTCTTTCTGACTTATTTCACTTAACAGGATCCCCTCCAGTTCCATCCAGTTTGTGGCAAAAGGCACAATTTCATTTTTTAATGGCTGCATAGAATTCCATTGCGTATCCAGACCACAGCTTCTTTATGCATCATCTGTTGAGGGGCATTTAGGTTGTTTCTGTGTCTTGGCTGTGGTGAGCTGTGCTGCTACGAACATAGGGGTGCAGATATTTTTTCTGATTAGAGATTTCGTGTCCTCTGGGTATGTGCCTAGGAGTGGGATTGCTGCATCAAAAGGTAGATCCCCCTTTATGTTTTTTGAGAAATTGCCGTACTGTCTTCCAAAGAGGTGCTAATTTAAATTCCCACCCACAAAGTAGTAGGGGTTCCTTTTTCTCCACACCCCCTCCAACACTTGTTTCTAGTCTTTTTGATCTAGGCCATTGTCACTGGTGTGAAGTGGTATCTCATTGTGGTTCTTATTTGCATTTCTCAAATGATGAGTGATGTAGAGCATTTTTCATGTGACTGTCAGCCATCTGTGTGTCTTCTCGGGTGTCTACCCACTTCTGCCTCATTTTTGAGTGGGTCCTTTGCTTTTGTGTTATTGAAGCATATGAGCTCTTTGGATATTTTGGAGATGAAACTCTTGTCTGTCATGTTATACCAATATCTTCTCTCATTCACTGGTTGCCTTTTTGTTTTAGTGTTTGTTTCTTTCAAGGTCCAGAAGCTTTTTTAGTTGGCTCTCTTGTTCTGAGACGGTTCTCCATCCAGCCGAAGGCATATAAAATGATAGAGTCCATAAAAGTTTGTGACATGCATTGCTTCCAGGGTTCCTCGGGACACTTGTCATCAGCAGGGAAGCCCAAGGAAGCCAGTGGGGCCCATTCCTGCTGCTTTATTGCTTTAAGAGACATAAATGATTGGACTCGAGGGCTTGCAGCTTTTATGTCATGTTGGCGGCTGAGTGATGTTAATTGGGGGCTAACGACTGAAGTGCTGCTTTCCCCATCATTTTTATTCGTTATCTAATGGAAAGGAGAAGCCCTGGTAGATATTTTTCCTTCAGTGTGTAATGGTCCGTGGCTGTTCTGACTGGCGCTTTCACTGGCTGAATGCCTCATGGCCTCATTAGGTTTTATTGAGTAAAACAACCCAATCAGAGCTGACACAACTCAACGTGGTTCTCAATGGATGATCAATGAATGCAGCTCTCCTCGTGTTTTTATAGAAACCACCGAGTGAAGGGGTGCTGCGGCGAACTTCAAGTGGTTATTTAAGGATGTGACGGGTCCTAGGATGAGATACGCGGGGACAAGGAAAGTCTGCCGGTCATCTGACTGACTGGTCGTTTGACACGCAACATCTGGGTCACTGGTTTACCGAGCAGTATATTTATCCAGATGTTGGGTGTCACACAGGCGCATCTTAAAACCCAAATCAACCAATCCCAAAAATGTGATGCCAGGTGATTATCTGTCATCTTCCCTAAAAGCTGGAATTTGACACGAAGCGTCTGTGGGTTGACCAGAGGAGCGTAGCCTCTTTACCCGGGGTCTTTGCGTCTTGGTGTACAGGACATATTTTGCTGGGTGATTATAGCTTTTTAGAGGAGATACCTTTCTGGGGAAAAGCACTTAGGTGGGAGGGGCCAAAGCATAAGTGATGATCCCTGTAAGTCACTTTTCCTTTTTCCCGTCATGTCAGATGTCCCAGGAGGGGCCATTTCCTGAAAACCCTTTTAGCCAAATTCCTCCTGCTGTTTTTCGAGCTCTGAGTTTCTTGCCCAGAATTCTCAAATTCTGACTTGAGGGACTCCTAGGAGCAGCACACACACACTTACTGTGAGAGATGGGCCTGTGGCTGGTTTTGCAGATTGGAGGGCTGTTTCTGAGATCTGCACCTGGAAGGTAGCTGGACCTGCGTTTCTTACCCACCACCCTGCCCAGGGCACCGACTCAGGGAAGTCCAGGCCTGGTTCCTAGATCTTGGCATCTGGCTTGTCAATCAAGCCAAGCACTCAGCTGAGACTTGCCTCCCACAGGAAGGCAGGGGAGTTCTTTTCTTGGGGATGGATGGGGCCTACCTGTCTACTATTAGGGTAGCATCATCTTCCTTAAGCTGAGGAGAAGAGATAATATTCAGTTAGGGGCGTGGCACTTCGATGGGAACTGGTGTCCTTCTTTGTGGCATGGGCAGGACAATGCAGTGTTCTGTGGAGATGCTTCCCACCCCGTCCCTGTTTTCTGAGTGATTCTAGTACCTGGCAATCAGATTACTCTCTAAGGCCTGTGTTTGGTGATTTTTCATCCACACACATGAAAAATATAAATATGATATATATCATATATTTTATATTTTGTATAAATTTAATTATATCTATATGATTTACGAGTACACATATACATATATATGTGTATATATATATGTATATATGCATGTTCAACATCTGTGAATCCACGGGAAGTCTGAAGTGAAATAAGACGTGATAAGGGCAAACGAGATCTGCAGCCACGGGGTGAGGGTCAGATGAGGTCCACTAGACTAAGAATCAGCAGACTGCAGTCTATGGGTCAAATCAAGCCTGCAGACTTTTTCATAGATAAAGTTTTACCAGAAGCCAGTCACCCCTGTTTGTGCTGACAGCTGCTTTCTCAGTACAGCAGCAGGACTGAGCACTCAGCCCAGGGTCCACAGCCCACGAAGCCTGTTCTCTTGTGCTTTCTGGAAAATGTGTGACCACTCCTGCAAAGGGGACACAGTTCTCTTGGGCCATCTCTAGGCAGGAAACATACATCCACTTCAAGAAATCCATATTTTGAGGTGCAGTGTGGGATCGTCGCACATGGTAGGTGCTGTGGAGTGAATGATGGTGTGTTTCTACGTGAGCGTCTGTGTTCCCTTTCCATGATTATCACATCAGCGTATCTGACTTGATCGCTCAGGATGCTTTTCGCGTGACTGTTCTATGTAATACTGGAGAGGAGCTGAGACAAATGGACACACCCTTCGTGCCTTGCTCCCCCCGCCGAGCCCAGGTACAGCCACGAGCTGTGGCATGGCCATCGTCAGATCCACTTAGCACCAGCTGGACTTCGTAGGCAGGGTCACAAAGCACGACCAGCCCTGTCACTGTGTTACCAAGTCTCACATGCAGAAAAACAGAGGATTTCAGGGTTGATTGCATCAGAACGATGTTCGATGCTGTTCTGATTGCTTCGTGGAGATGGGGTGGAAGTGCCAGTTGATATCCCGGGGCTCTCGGTGTCCTCTTGGGCACCTTCAGATGTGCTGCAGGAACCGAATCGTAGGTGGAAATCCCCCTATCTTTTCACTAGCCTCCAAAATGATTCCATTGGGAGGTGGGGAGCTATAGATTCGTTATTTTGTGAGGGGCAGAAGGATGGGGAGGGAATGGTGATCTCCTGGTTCTTATCGTCCTCCGTCCCTGGAGAGAAAAATGAGAGGTGTCCACCTGGGAGAAAGAGCTCAGCTGTGTTGTGATTTGAACAGTTGACTCTTGACTCAAACCCATAGTCCCTGTTAGGACTAGAGTCCCCACTGGCCCTTCTCCTGGAGTAGCCAGTATTTTCATCAGCTCGGCTGCTCAGATTTGACCATGGGGTTATCATTTATTAATTCCTTCATTTGGGAGGGTGACATGCCGCCTCTGCTGGGACATGAGCGGAGCCTCAGCCTCCGCATCAGCATCCCAGGCTGCACCCGCATTCTCTTCTCAGGCTCCCCCGTCTCGGGAGTAAAGACACGCTGCCCTGCCGGCCTCCCACGGTGGTAAGTGGCTTAAACAGGATGGATGCCAGGATACCCCCGGGGCTGAGGAGGGGGAAGCCTGCATACAGGGTTTGGTTTCCACAAGCAGGAACCACATCGCTTTCTCCCATTTTGAACGAGTGGGGTAGGAGGGACCGATGGAGGCCGACTGCCCCGGACAGCTGGTGCCACCTTCTGACTTTTGTGCCTTTAAGCTCCAGGAGTGGAAGGCGTGTCGCTGGGACAGACTGGTTCTCCTGGCTGAGGAGCAGAGTTTCTTTCTCTCTAGGCTTTTTGATTCTGAGAGCTCATTTTTATTTAGAACTTAGAAAACCACTAGTCTTAGGACGGAAGCAGAGAATTGCTCTTTGATCTCTTGAAATGAGGCTAATGGTGCAGTTCAGTAAAACGGCTGAGCGTGTCGAGTGAGACCATTAGGCACATTTGCTAAATCGTGAGCGTCTGTTGGTTGCCTCCATCACTCTGCTTTAAAGCAAGGGGCTGTGTGATTCTAGACCTTCCTTCTTCTGTGCCTGAATATTTGCATGGGCCGTCATCACATTTATTTTTCGGTGTATTGGGTTACAGACAGATGCAATGCTGTGCCTATTACTTTGAATCAATTTTATCGAAATCCTGCATCTCAAACCACAGCTCTAGGAGTATTTCTGGTACTCACTGCCTAGAGCATCAAGATTTCAGGTGCAGTCAAGGCAAAGTCTGAGAGCAGAAGTTCCTTTTAGTGAGAGACACCTCCGTGTCTACAGCTTGGAGATGAAGATGCTCACACTCGGCTTGAGAGCATTGGACAACATTGGAAAGTCGAACACACTCCTACTGGCTTTATTTGCTACTGTTGATCCTGGCACCGAGAACCTCGGAACCTTTCCTCCTTTCTTGTTTCACAACTCCCTCAGAACATGCAAAAGGAGAGGTAATAAAGGACAGTCTTTTCAAGATAAAACATGATTCATAAAGGTGACAGCCGAGCCATATGTGAGCAGTGATTAACAGCTGCAGAGTCTGCTCACGGCTTTTTATAAATAAAGTGATAAAGCAGATTTTCCCATTATTTTGTGTTTCGGCGCCCGCTCAAGTGCATCGTCCTGATTTCTCTGGGCTGCGTTTTATTCTGTAGCAATAGAATCACTCTTTGTGTCCTAGTGGTGCTGTATTGGGGCTCACTGAAATATTCCACTGATCGCCCTGCTTATTCTTCCAGCGGTGTGTTAAGTTTCAGGACAGCGATGTGGTTTGTGAAACCTCTCACTGTATGTCTGTAGCGTGTGTTTGGGTGGACAGAGGGAGAGCGTTGCTCATTTGGGCTTGGCTGACTTTAATTTACAGCTGTGATGATGGGGGGCAGGGTTGAATGAAGTGTCACAGTTTTTAGTGACTTTCTTCTGCCCTCACAGCAGACATGGGCTGCAGGGCTGATAAGCACAGACAGAGACAGACAGACAGACAGGCACAAAGATGGACATGAGGGGTGGAAGGAAAAGGAGGCTCCTCTGAAACTTCAGTTGTCATCTTAGTGAAACAGATTAACCCCAGTGAAATTCACATGTGATGGGCAAGCCTACTGAGCATTCTTCCTGTTGGATAAGCCCTGACAATTGCCTTATGGAGGGAAGTGTTTCATCTTTTTTGGGTCACAGTCCTCTTGGAAAATCTACTGACAACTGTGAACTTGCTCACCTAAAAAGAGAACACACTTAAAAGTCTGCATCCAATTTCAGGGGCTTGCAGAGCTTCCTAAAGCAGAGTGTGCCTCCGTCTTCCCTCGAGAACCCCTGGGTTGTCTTCGCAAAGGGTGTGTTCCCCATGCCGAGTTCTCTCAAGCGTGAAATCCTGGAACATGCGTACCACTGTGGTGTTTCTGTCTGGGGAACAGGGTCTGTAGAGTTGGAGACTTCTTGGGAAGCCTAGATCTTTGGAGGGGCTTGTGAGGGTTTCTACAAAGATCTGAGCATTTGCTATGATTTGGGCTCCAGCCTTCCTGTGTTGTCTGGGGCACAGTCTGTCTGGTCCGCAGCAGTAGGTGGAGGAGGGGTGTATGGCAGCGCCTCGGGGGTTGGCAGTTGGGGAGGCATGGCTGTGTGCCAGTGACTATCCACAGAGCCACCCTGCTGCCCCCGACTCCCTGCCGGGCTGCCCGGGAAGCCAGGGCACTGAGCTTGTCATGTGATGCCTCGGGACAAATAGGAGAGGGCCTCCCACGGTACCTCCTGGTGGAGGACCAGCGGTGCTCAGGGTTTTGCCCAGACGCCCTCCAGAGCGCTAAGCCCTGGGCCGTTAAGTCTTCCTGGGCCTGACTTTCCAGAACGGGGACACTGCACTCACAGGAGAGAGTGGGCACTGACCAGGAACGCAAACAGGCATTGGAAGTCTTTCCCACACAGCTTTATGCTGGTGCATCAACTAGCCTGGAAGCAGGTGCCAGGCACAAAGGATATTCTGGACGTGGAAGAAGAACAGTGTGAAAATGGAGGACCCAGAAGTTCAAGGGTAAGACTAGTCCTGCATCCTTTCTTTTGCCCTCTTGTCCTTCCTACCTCCTGCCTCCTTTTTCCTACCCTTTCTTCTAGCTTTCTCTCCATCCATCCTTTCTCCATTCTTTCCTTCTCCTCTTCTCTGTCCCTTCCTCCCCCCATCCTTCCCTTTTATCCCTTTCCCTTCTCGCTATCTTCCCTTTGATCATTTCCTTCAATCCTTTCTTCCCTTCCTCCCACCCATTCTTCCATCCTGTAGTTTCACGGATGGTTTCTGTTGTCTCCTGGGCACTGCTGGTTCTTCCCTTGCATGGAGTCGGATCCGGGGAGCGTTTTGTCCTGTCTTATTCCTCTCACCCTTCTCCCTTCCTACTCTTTCTTTCTCAATCAGTAGCATATGTTGAACTCTGCCATGTGTAGTTAATGCCTTGCAAGAAAGAGCTAACATAATGAAAGAAAGTTAAAATTCAATTTAGGGATGGAGGCACAAGCGTGTGAAAAGCCAAACACTCATGTGCGAGTTATTGGTCACACAACAAGACCGTGAGATGACAAGACAGTGTGAGCATTGCTGGATGAGAGACCCTTTGAGTTCGGAGAACGGAGCAACTTTTTTTGTGGGCTGGGTGGGTTCGGGAAAGTCTTACAGAGAAGGAATATAAATGAAGGTTCCAAACAGGATTTTAATATTTGGAAAGGAGAAAATTTCAGTCCAGGAAGGAGAACTGATTTCAGTAAAAACTTAGCAGTATTGCTCATTTATTTATTTGTTTGCTTATTTTCCAAGTGAAGCCTAAAAGAGAACCTGTTTTCCTATCTCAGTGATCCCGTAACTTCTTCTCCTCTGGATACTGCCATCTCCTTTCTGGTTCCCATTGTCCCCAAATGCCATTGATCTGCAGCTGGTGCCGAGCTCAGGGGAATCATCCAGTGTATCTCAGACTTCACCTGGATTAGCAGATTAGTCACTTTATGCTCCTGGTATAAAGCTCCTTAGAATCTAAAGGGAAGAGAGACCATGAAGCGTAATTCTCAGCTGGGTAATTGAAGTTCCTTTCTTTAATTTTTGTGTGCTCCTGGGTGAGCCAAAGCCCTGCCCTGAGGGCTCATAGTCTGACTTGCTGGAGATCTCAGTGACCCTAAGAGTCAAGGATTTCTGTTGGAATTCCTGGAATGACTGGTCCAATATGGGAGAGTTCAAGTCAGGATAAAATGCCTGGCACATTTTTTTGGATTCTCTTTTTCCTTTTCATTGCAGCCACTCTGGGTTGAAAGGCCTTTAGAGGTTGCCTTGTCTTTATTTTCTAATCTTGTATGTCAGGAAACCTTCCCATTCTTCTTGCTCGTTGACTTGTGCATTCAAAATGTGTTTTTGGATGTCTTCATAGCAGATGAAACCAATTCATATTACTTAATTCCAGACATCCCCAGTCTACAAAAAGGAGTCTTTTATTTCTGGTGCCCAGTGAGCCCTAGTCCTAGCCTGATGTCTCGGTCTTTTGTGGCGGTGGCTTGGATGGATCTGACAATATGGTGGTAACGTAGCCGTGGGAGTTAAAGATTCCCTTTACTCCCTTGGAGGCTGGCATTTCTTGGCAATGATTCCATCTGATCCTTTCGAAGGCTTAGCTTCATTGCCACTTGGGAGATATGGGATGACTGGGGTCCCCTTTGCTGTGGCCTTTTGATTTTTGTCCTTAAAGTAAATAATCCCTTCACCAAATATTTGCTGGCTGCTCAGAATAGAAATTTTCTCACTAGTGCAGTACAATGATTATTGAAAAGTTCACATTCAGATTCAAATAGAGCACATGTGTGTGTTTGTGTGTGTGTGTGTGTGTGTGTGTGTGTGTGTGTGTGTGTGTGTAGAATTAAAACAAAGGATTCCTTTTCTTTCCTGTGACAGTGCCATGATTTTCAGGGTATATCTGAGCTTTTCTTACCTTCCTTCATCAAGTGAAATCTGGTTAACAGATATGTAACAGAAGGGAAGGGGGAAGAGAGCGCTGTGTGTACAGGAAGACATATATACCTTGCTGGGAGCTATGCTAGAGTGGTATCGAAAAACGGCAATTTTGAATTTTTTTATTTAACTCTCCATGTTATCAGTAAGAGAAACATAGATCCAGAGATGTGAAATGATTCAGATCAAAGTGCTGCAGCAGATTATGGATGAACTGGGATCTCAGTACTGTTCTCTGACTTCTGGAAACACTTGGATGTGCAGAGTCTTTGTACCCTGCGATGACACTATGTTAGCGGAGAAAGCAGTGACATTTCGTGGAATAGTTGATCCCAGAATACAGTTCTGTTGTATATCTCGTTAGGAGTGAGGTAACAGAATTTTGAAACATACTTGAAACAAATGGAGGATAAAGTATTTTTCAAGACAGCAGAGATAACTTACAAAGATTCAAAAGGTCTATATGAAAAATATTCTGAGTTTACGAAAGACCAAGGACTGACCGCACATTGTCATTGCACATGGACTGATAGACCGGCTCTGGAGGCTTAGGATATAAGATCATTGAAAGCTGTCCAGATGCTCGAAATACTCACTAACAGTTTTGTGAAGGACGGAAGCCAGAACACTGTATATGAAAAGACAATAGAAGTGTGGTCCCCCCTCTATCCCATGAGACACCATCAAATCAGTAATTAGACTACCTCTCCTGCTCCCCCATCCATGCTGATGTTAGGCAGGAAACAAAGAGGGTCTAAAAGAGCTTCAGAATCAAAACATTTTAAGAATAAAAAAAGGAAAGAAAGATCGAAATAATCTGGGTATTGAAGGAAACATCGAGAGGTTTAAGGAACAAAACCATCGTTTCTATCCTTAGCTTGGCAGTGCCTCTGTCTCTTCCTCTGCTGACCAAGCCCTCACCCCAGTCACTGGATTTCAGAGCACCTGCCCCTGCTCTCCCCAGAAGCAGGATCTGGGAGAGAGCTGGAGATAGAGACAGAGATGGAGAGATATAGGGAGATAGATAATTGGGGGTGACGGTGACCCCCTGACCCCCGAGGAAGGCCCTGCTTTGGTTCCCAGAGACGGCATCATTCCCACTTGTAGTCATGTTTCCAGGTTCTTCCAGTCTGAAGCTATTGAAGAGGGAGCCTTCTTTTTGAGGTGTAGACATGTCTCTTGGAGCTCTCACAGCTGCAGCCAGCATGCTCAGAGCCCAGTGCCCCTCCGAGAGCCACCTGCCCGTGCGGTTAGCCCCACCTCAGGACACAGTGGAGCAGGAGGAGTTTCCTGACAATCACCCACAACTTGGCTTAGATTCCACTTAGACCTGCATTTCCGAGTCACTGCTGTCCCCAACCCAAATGTTTACCGAGCATGCGTCTGGAGGCATTATTAGACTCAGTGCTAATACAGGTTATGAGCACGGCTCCGGGGCTGGGTCAGCTGGTTCGAGTCTGCCACTTGCAGCTGCATCATCTTGGGTGAGTCACTCCACTTCCGGTGCCCTGTTCCATTATTTGTCAACATGGAGTAAAATGAATGGGTCCCACTCGTAAGTTGTTGCCAGGTTATTCCAGGGGAAGGGACTTAAAGCATCTTGAGTTGTGCCTGGCAGAAAATTAATGGCTCCCCTGACTATAGCAATTTTTATTGTTTTAACCTGCAGGGACTCTGAGCAAGGGTGTAAAAACAGTGAGAAGGACAAAATACCATCCCCACCCCAGAGGGGTTATGATGTCAGCTCAGAAATGGAGCATTTTTTGATCATGAAGAAGGAAGGTGGTCTTTTGTTCTGGCATCTCATGGAGGATGAGTTGTTATCTCTCTGGATCTATCGGTGTCCTTCTCTGTCACCCATTTGACATAGAGGCTCCCTGTTTTCCAAAAGAGAGTAAAGTCTCTAGTCATATGAATATCTTCCAGATCTTAGACCTCTGAGAAATCCTGTCTTGGTTTTATTCACAAAAAACAAATAAGAGCAGAAAAAGGAGAAGGTCCTATGCCTGGTGATGCAAACGTAAGTCCCTGTCGTTGCCCAGAGAAACACAGCACACACATATTCCTAAATATGCTGCCGTTATCCAGGCCCTTCCTGCTGCTTGCACCCCTTGGGTCTCCCGGGAAAGTGTAGAGGAGAGATCAGTGTGGTTTGCAGAATCGTATGCCAACATAACAACCTCAGGATGCCCGGACAGATTGCATGGGATCCAGCCTTTGGGGTATATCTGAGAATGAAGCATTCATTCTCTTCCTGCATGATGCCAGTCTTCTCAGTTTACTCCTCTTCCCAACTCAATAACATCAAGGTAGGCCAGAGGGAGGACCTCCTACCCTCGCCATCTTGGCTCCTCATTTCTGTTTGTCCAGGGCAACACCTCCTGATGGCTTTCATAGCCCATGTCAATGAGCTGGAGCTCTGCAGCCCCCCAGTTCATGGCCGGCACCACCGAGAGCAGTGAGTTCAAATAGTCTGCCACTGCTTTTTATAGACAAGGCTTTTTGGGAACACAGCCACACTCATGAATTGCAGTGTTTTTGGCAGAGTTGAGTAATTATGACAGAGACCATATGACCCACAAAACCTAAAAAGTGTTTGATCTGGCCTATTTGAGAAAAAATGCGCTGGTCTTTGACCTCTAATTGGGCCTAAGGAAGAGGTGAAGTTCTCCTAAGACATAGGGAGGTAGAGATCACCAGTCTGTTCTGCAGGTAGGAAATTCAGGACAAGGACGAATAGGAGAAGAGTAATAAAGTTCCTATAGAACAAAGGGGACAAAGTATTAAGTGGAAGTCTTTGCATGCAGCTTCTATCGCACCTTGAATTATAAGTGGAATCATGTGAAATGCCCTGCTGTTGGGAAACTCTATGGGTTTCTTTGAAGGGACCCTTTGTTCCCTCATAGCTGTATCATGCTGACCCTTTGCACGTTCAAAACAAAAGCATCCTGCTCAATGTCAGATGAATGGGTGTTGCATTTTTCCAGGTTGCCAGTTCAGTGCAAAATATCCCCCAAGAAGCTATTCCTTGGATGTCCTCTGCCTTTCTTTCACATTTTGTCATGAAAGAGATCACCAGAAAGATGGACTGTGAAATCCAGGCTTCTGGACCAATGGATCTCATTTTCCTAGCTGTTTCTGATTCCAGCTCTACTAAGAGGTGGTCAGCCTGATCGCAGCTCTTTGACAGCCCCTTTTTGTGATTCTGCAGCGGATTTTTCGCTTCACGACAAGGCCTGTCTGTCGGCTGTAGGGTGGGGGGCCCTTCCACTCGTGACATCACGTTCCATCCTGGCTCCGGCGGCCTCCGTCCAGATGGACCAGCGGTAGGCCTCGCTCGGAGCTTCGCTGTCTCCAGCTGGGGGAAACTGAGCACCTCCTTGCTCTTTGATTTGAAGGCCGTTTGAGGCTGCCTGTGTGGCCAGCTCACAGTTCTCTTTGGGCTCCCTCACCGGGAGTGCTTTTGAAGCCAGCAGAGAAAGCTGTGTGCAAGAAACCCCTAGGGCTTGGAGAGAGGAGGTCTCCTGGGTTGCTCCAGGACAGGGCTCTGGGGACTGCAGGGAACAGCATCGAGGCAAAGATGACCTGTCTTTGAGGTCAGGGCGGTCAGAACAGAGGCAGCAGGTGTGAGTGCACTGGCCCGTTTTGCTCAGCCCTGGGACCCCTGTGCGCCATGTCCTAAGTTCAGAGTGCTGGCGATCTTTTCTCCCTGACCAGACCATCACCAGGGTCCTCTTTGACCTTTGGCAAGACCTGGACACAAGAGTGACCAGCCACCTAGCTGAGCGAAGGGACAGTGTTGTTAGGGAAAGCCATCAAAGCGTCCTGTGGGTGTGGGTCTGCAGTGGTGGGGCTCGCTGCAGTCAAACAGCTTCGGGGAGCGAGGCCGCAGGTCTGGGCGTCCTTGAGGTCTTCTCAGCCTCAACCTCCAGTTCCCTCAGATTTCTGAAGTACTTGGCATCTCTCTCTTCCAAACCTGGTTGTCTTCTCTTTTGCCCCCGCTTTGGTGAGGCTTCATGCTCAGTTGTTTGTACTTGTATGCAAATATGGTACCAAACACTTTATCATCATCTCATGTAATTATATTTAATTAAAAGTGTTTTCAAAGAGAAGAAGGGAGGGAAAGAAGGAGGAAACATTTAAGGAAGAAGAGGAGGAAGAAGCATCTTATTTATGTAGTTGCTCATTTTTAGTTTCTCACCCCAGCCCAGGGTCTTGAGCACAGGGCTGTGGGCTGGATGTGACCCGTCTGGCAGGGCCACCCCTGAACCACCAGGGTACACCCCCTCTTACGTGATTTAGCTCACGCGAGGTTGGTTGTGGCTGATTCTGTCTCCATTTGGCAGGAAAGGAAACGGGGCTCACGAGCCAGATCGCCTGACTGCGGTACGGATTTAGAAAGCTCTGCGCCTACGATTCAAACCCAGACCTGTACCCAAATGGTGGAGCTTTCACAGCTCAGACGTGGCTCATTGAGTGACCACCCAATGGCTTGCTGTGGGAGGGGGCGTTTCTGATCTGTTCAGGGCTAACACAACCCAGAGCTTCTCCACCACCGGGCTCTTGCCATTTGGGGCCCAAGAATTCTTCGTTGCGGGGCTGACCTGTGTGCACTGTGGGTGTTTAGCAACATCCCTGGTCTCTGCCCACTAGCTGCCAGTGCGGCTCTCCTCTCCACCCAGCTACGATAACACAACATATCTCCAGACTTCCCCAAATACCCCACGAGAGAGAAATGAACCCTGGTTGAGTGAGAATCACTGACATAAGCTAATGTTAATGTGACGTTCATGATAAAACCTCTGCATATACATTTGTTTATTGCCCCCTCAACCCATTTTTTTGTACCAAAATTCTATTGTCTATGACTTGGGCCTCTTTCCCTGCCTGGCTGACATCTGAACCGTCACTGAGAACCCCTGAACCAGCTGGCATCCCCACAAATATCCCAGACACTCTCTCTCTGCGCCTGCAGCCTGGGGAAATGCTGAGAACTAACCAGCTATGAAAGCAATGTGCTCTTCCTTGTGCTAAGTGCCTCTGCTCAGGCAATAAAATGCTTCAATGCATGAACATATGGCATCAACATGGCCTCTGAAAGCCATGCTGGGCATCTAACAAGCATGGCGGGAAGGGCACAGGCTGTGGGGCGTTCAGCTTATAGAACCGGCCTGCCCCTCCCACAGGGCCAGCTGGGCGGGGTTCCTGAGGGTTCCTGACACCACACAGGATAAAGCTTTGCAGGGAAGAGGGCTGGCACCTTGAAGCCATTGCATTTTGTTTCTTTATTAAAACTCCCTGCAGATCTTGACATCTGCCGTGGAGAAAGACCTAGGCAACCACGTGGCCCAGTGCCAGCCTTACCTCTGGCTCCAGGCCGCCCTCCCACTGAACCACACCTTCTCTTAGGTCAGAGGCCATGGGCAGTGACCCAGAGCAATCAGAGTGCACAGCCTCCAGCATGTCCTAGGTAATAAACAGCCTGGGGTGCTCGTCACAGAGCAGGTGTCTGAGCTGCTCAGCTGTCCAGTTTAATAATCCCAGGATACAAAAGGTGAGAGAGGTTATAGGCATTGTTTGCTAGGAAGGTGACTACCTATAAACTTTCAGAATCTCATCTAGAGGGAGAAATCTCCCTCCAAGTGATGTCCTCACGGTGGCTGATAATGGGTTTTTAAAAACACACCCGATTCCCACTTGTTAAAAGAATTTAAATTTTCAGAATTGAATACAATGACCAGGAAAAATCTTTAGAATTTCAATTCAGTGAGCAATTCTACATGATGGGATTTCTGAGCACATCCAAAGCCACGGTGTGAGGTAGTCAGGTGCACCTGCACCCCCCCACCCCCACCCCGCCTCCAGGTGGAAAGATCATAGGCTGGAAGCCAGGTAAGCCTGTTTCCAATTCCAGTTCAGTTACTTCATCCAGGAGCCGATTCCTTGTCCTTATAAGAGGAATAATAGTACCTATGTTATGGCGTTGTTGGTAAGGTTAGAGATAATGAATTGCAAATGCGAGGCTTAGAAGACACTTGATAAATGGTGTTATTATTATTATCACAATATCCTCTTAGGAAGTAAGAAGAAAAATAGATATCAATTCTGGTTTTGATAGAACTGACTTTTCCAGATTGCACTTCATGTGACTCCATTTAATCACTGCTTCTGTCTGAGTCACGGAGCCCAGGGTGTGTGTTCTGGTTTTAGTCTGTAGTCTTCCACATATCGTATATTTGTTAATGAGGGATTCCTTTCCTTAAAGAGGAGAAACAATTCAGTGTTAGTGATAGTACTCTCTGCTACAGGTAAACAAAAGAACCCGATAATAGGCATTTAATGAGCTTCTCTGTGTTACACGGTTTACAAGAGGTTACATTCTCACCGTGCTTTAGTGAAGAGGGGACTGCATCATCTCCATTTGATAGCTGATGATGTTGAGGCTCAGAGAGAGAAATGACTTCCCAAAGTCACACAGCTGTCTCAGAGCTATGGATCTTTGTACTCTTAGGATTTTTCTTCTCTGTTAGACTTTAATCTTTTAGAAGACAGGAACTACCCTAATTAATTTCTTCATCTTCAGCTCCTGCAAAGTGGTTTTCCCATAATAGTTGCCTATGAGACATTTATATGGGTCTGCATCACCCAGCCCTGGAGTCTGCCCTCTGTGCCTTTGGTCTCTTCACCCATTCTGGTCAACCCTGTTGTCTCAGGTAGACAGATGGGGAAGCAGTGGGTGTGAGCAGATCGTTAGCTTTCTTTTGTAAAGCACTGTAGCCTACATATATGCATGACTGCTTGTATGACAGGAATGGAACATTGATTCATTTTGGGGGTGACTGTTAGTCAGGATAAGTACGCTCAGTTATACTAACTTAACAGGGAACTTCAGTGGACTCGTGCCACAGAGCTACCTCGAGGAGAGTTATTCTCATTATCAGTCATCCTACATGCTGCCTTCACCTTTGGTTCTGCTGTTGCAACATGAGGCCACCTTCACAGTCATGCAGCAGGGCACCTGCCTTAGTCAGCAAAAAGACATAATCACTTCCAGTCTCATCTTGTTAGCTGAAATCAGTCATAGGCCCCAGACTGCAATTCTCCTTTGTACCCAGAAGGAAAGGAAAATTAGATAAGTGAGCTCCACGATGCTACCCTATTGGTATTGGTTCTTGATTTGATTTCTACTGAGTCAGCTAAAGGACAAAAGTTGGCCGTTTTAGTACTGTGACATTTCTTCAGAACAGTTTCATGAATTTGCAGTCCCATTAGGCTTGTGATATAATTTCAAGTCTGTTGGTTTAACCACAGTAACTCATGGCCTTCATTGGCTACTTGAAATTTCTATGTGTTGGGTTTATCAGTAGCTGCAGTTTTTTTTTTTTTTTTTTTTGAGGATGTTTCTTCTAAACCATTTAGAATGTTTCAGTCTAGGAAATCTATTTTGATCCTGTCTCAAAGGATGGCTTCACTGGAGTTCTTGGCTTGATTTTTTTAATGTCAGTGTACAAATATTTTCCATCAGGTTATTAATATCCTTCACAAAGCAATGCTAAGTAGATGCCACAGAATATGAAGCTATAGATATTTTGGTTCCAGGTTTCTCTGTCCTCTGACAACTGTTGTCTGTGTTTCTGAGTCACTTTCTCTATCCACACATGTCTGCAGACATCCCCATTCCAGAAATCAGTACCTCAAAATAGTAACAGAATCTGAGTTTATTTATCACTTTTATTTTCTTCCTTATATTTTTTCTGAATTTTATAACCATTATTGCACCCTAAGTCACTTTAAAAAGTTAACGATTTTGTTTTGCTTAAACAATGTTATAATCAGGAAAAATATGTGCATGTAGAGATCTACAGAATGGCTACTTAAAAGTGGTTATCTATGTGGTATAATTCTGTAATTGTAATAGAATTACATGGTGCTTATTTTAGATCACTCCTGTTTCCTTTTCGAAGACATTTAGAGCTTGGTGACAGTGTAGAGAGAAAGGCTGGGAGAGCAGAAGAGGAGAGAGATTCCATTCAGAGACGAGTGGACCATCATTTCCACCACGAAATCCAATTTAATTAGGGTCAGCCAGTCCCCACGTCACTGTCCCCTTCTGCTCTTATAGGTTAGTTAATTCGGTGTCTTCTGATGAGTGTCATCTTGCAATTAAGACGCTGGTGCAGGCAAGTTTCAGCATCTCAGCTTCCATTGCCCCTGTGTCATCTCCTTGTCTTTTTAATCAGGACCTCGATTACTCTTTTCCATCAAGTGATTTTTAATTTCCCCAGATTTCAATAAACTTGGGTGGAAAAGAGAAACACTAGTTGAATTTTAATTTAATCACTTGCACCCCAGAAATGCACTGCAAAGACGGCATTTGCATGCTTGTACCATGCAGGACGATGTGCCTGCTGTGGTCTGATTCCCACCAACGCATCGCCCCACTGTGGGGCCCTCGGAGCAGGAGGCCCAGTGTGCAGAAGCGGAGATGAGGATGACTTCCCTGGCCAGTAGGAGAGAGACGGACGCTCGGCTGTGAGGTTACCCTATGCCCTGCTGTCTAAGTGGAGAGGAAGTTCTGAGCTCCACAACTCTTCCTCGCGAATGAGAATGAATTATCTAGGAAGGTGCTGA
The DNA here is from genome assembly GCA_004363575.1 of Solenodon paradoxus. Classification (NCBI taxonomy): domain Eukaryota; kingdom Metazoa; phylum Chordata; class Mammalia; order Eulipotyphla; family Solenodontidae; genus Solenodon; species Solenodon paradoxus. The sequence continues at coordinate 167,121 of RJWH01000478.1, read as the reverse complement.
GGGCGGCAGTGTGAGCTGACAGGTGGGGCTTTGTGAAGAGGTTACTCCCTGCCCAAGCCTCCTGGCCAGAGAAGATATTATCCAGAATAGATTGAGAAGTTGCTCTATGTGACAGGTGGCCCCGGTCCTCCCTCACTGATCCCCTAACTGTGATCTCGTGAGGACACCCCTGCCCTTACTGTGCCATCTGGGTGTGAGTGTGAGCCTCACCAGGAGAGTGTCCCATGCTGGGGAGACAGCAAGTGTGCCGGTGAGGGTGAGTTCCATTCAGGACCCACAGCCTATTAATTGAACTCAGTGCTTCTTGGGCCAGAAGTGGCAGCAGGATCTTGATAAAATGCAGATTCTATCTCTGGAGGGCTGGACTGGGGTCTGGGATTCTGCATTTCAAGCTTCCAGGGGTCTTATAGTGGAGGAAGGAGAGAAGCAGCATGTTCTGCTGGAATGACTGTATTGTATTTCATTTTTGGGGGGCTTCTCAATTCCTTGATATTAACATCTGGAACGGTCCTTTTCCATCCATATCATACAAGCTGGGAGTGTTTTTTAAAAAACAGTTTTATTATCATTTTTGTTTACAAAGCCATATTCATTTTAGGATACTGAGCTGGCTTCTCAGTCAGTGGGTGTCACACACCACATCCTCCACCAGAGCTCCCGTGTCTTGTACCACCACCTGTCCCCTCTCTCCTTCCCTCCCCCTTCTACCCCACTGGCAGTCATCATCTTGTGTCCTATGAATTTTGCTGGAATGTATCTATTTATTTGTTTCATTATATGCCACATGTGAGTGAAACCATCCTGTATTTCTCTTTTTCTGACTTATTTCACTTAACTTGATTCTGATGGAGCAGTTTTTAATAATCATTGCTTTGAATCCCCTGGTACTTAGTATGGATGGATCTTATTTTAAATGCTGAGAACTACAAGGCTTCAGGAATTCCTTGTGGTGCAGGTCAGTAGGCTTCAAATTCCTTCTGTAACAGTGCCTACATTGTGTTTCTGATGTATTTACAGTTTTTCTTTGCAGAGAGATTGCCTTTATCATTTCATCTGTGGTATATTGATTGAAACAACCGCAGTGCTGACATTATCTACTCATCATTACTCGGAAAAAAGTTACCCTGTGCTCCTTGGTGAAAGCATTTTATTTTGGTTCTTCTGAATTAAAATTAATCATAATCCTCAGCTATTCAAATTGAGTAATCTTTTACTGGTCTAGTTGACCTTTCAGCCAGCAAAATAAATCATTTGGTAATCAGGATTTCATTGAATTTGCTTGGCTTTCTTGATCAGGTGATAATTTGCAGACCTGTGACTTTTGTGTCCGTCGAGTGATGAGCAGAGAGAGAAATGCACAGTGAGTCCTCACAGAGCACCGTTCAGAGTTTCTTGGAAACTGTGACTTTTAAGTGAAAGGACATATATCCAAAGCAGGTCCTCAATTATGTGAAAAACGTCTTTGGTCAGTTAGCCAGGACTGTTTTTCTGTCAGCAATGCTAAAATGAATGACATTCAATGAAACGGGCCTCTCTGGGAACCTGCTCGACTTTAAAGTGACTTCGTTCCCACACGGTCATGACTGGTTTTCCTGAGGGTTTGTTTTGAATGAACGGAGGCCATCTTAACATTCCTGCGCCGACACGTCCTTCTCTGTCCCGTGTGTGTGTCTATGGACACAGCTCGGAGGGCTGATGGCTGCAGGAACTGAGTGGCATAGCAACAACGTTCCCTCCATTTTTGATATTTGTTTCACTGACGTGGAACCTTCCCGACTCTAGATGTTTGCACTTCCTATTGTGTCTACCTGGAAAGTCTTTCCTCACGATGCCCTAATCAGCACCTCTCTTATTCTTTTAGGTGTTTACTCAAGAATTCCCTGCTCAATGAGAATTCCCCTGATCCCAAAACTTAACTCCCCCATAACACTCTATATTCTTCGTCTCTGCTTTGTGCTTTGAGCTCTGATCATGATCTAATAAACCGGATTTATGATCTTGTTTGTTGACTGTCACTTCCTCCTCCAAGCCAGGAACTTTCACCTGGTGCTTTGATAGTCCAGAGAAACTGCTCCGAGGACGGAGGGGAAGGACCCCACCCCTTATTAGTTACAGGGGAGTCCAATGGCAGCCGGTTGGGAAAGTGATTCACCCAGCTTCGCACTGTGACCATAAGACCTCACTGCCTTTTCGCCACCTGGTCTCTAAATTCTACTGCTGAATCCAATTTCACCTGTCTTTCTGGGCCCACTCAGATGCCCCTCTTTGGCATTTGCTTTCTTCTTTAACTTCTACTTTATGTGATAGCATTATCTTTGTCTCTCTCCAATGTGTTCTGAGTATTTCCTATCATTTGTTCCAAACTCACCAACTCTATTTGTCAGCTTCTTATTAGTCAGAATCAACAACTCACACTCTTTCCTACTTCCTTCAGCATAGTGACAAGGGCCTAGGGGTCAGCTGGGGCTCTTGATAAAATGCAGATTCTGTCTCAGGAGGTTTGGAGTGGGGCCTGAGAGTCTACAAGCTCCAGGTGACGACAAGACTGCCTGCTGATGGCAAGGCTTTGAGGAGCAAGGAGTCGATGAACAGCCATCGTCACTGAATATCGTTGTACCAGACAACACTGAGGAAATGCTGCGTGACTGCAGAATTTATCGTTTGCTAACTATACACCACGAAATTGAACAGAAGGAAAGAAGTATCATTTTCAACCCGAAGACACATTAATGAATGATATTTACCTGTGTGAATTCTCTGATCAGTACTTGTCTTCATCACGTTAGGGTATTTAACTGCACTGGCCTTTCTCTCTTCTTTCCCAAGATTTTATTATGGAAAAATGTAGATGTCAGAACCGTTGAAGTAATTTTACAGAACGCTCTGTACCTACCAGTTGGTTTCTATGGTTAAAATTTTAGTTTAATTGCATTATCATATATATATGAGATATATCTATATCTATGCATATATATCTGTCTGTTCAACCTTATATTTATTAATCCACCTTATATTTTGGTGTGTTTCAAAGTAAAATGCGGACATCAGTACATTTCTCCCGATGACATCTGGCATATATAGGACTAGAGTTCACTATCGCAACCATCATTCTGGTTTTTTCCAGCAAAGATTTTGCTTGCTTCTTCTAGGACTCCATATAAATAAAAACCTGCAGTATTTACTGTCTTTGGCATAAGGCTCCTTCATGAAACACAGTGTTCCTGAAATTCATCCATGTTCTTACAATCCTGGTCTTTCTAATTGTGGAATATTATACCATTGCACGGGTGGATCACACTTCCGCCTTGTGTTAGTTAATGGACATTATAAATAAGGCTGCTGTTTTTGTACATTTGTATACAAAAACTATTTTTTTCCCCTTAGGTAAATACGCAACATTGAGATTTCTGAGTCATTTGAAAGCAGTACGCTTTTTGTCATCAAATGTAGGAAGCCTTTCCTGCCTTAACCTTTACACTAACTCTTTCCTTTGTCTGAAATCCTGTTCTCTGTGTATAAATACTTCTGTTTCTTATCACCATATAACTGCCTCTTTTATTCGCTCAGATCACTGTTTACCTGATGACCTATTCTGAAGTAACCACATCGTTCTTCTTCCACACTGGCTCTGTTTTAGCTACCTGCACAGTATTTCTCAGCGTTCGATCCTTGTGTTTCCTCCCATGACCAGGCAGGCTGGGGATAGGGCCTGATTCACTCTCCATGCCCCGTAATCAGAAATGTTCTCAAATAGTTCAATTTTGGATAATTTAGACTATTCTGTGGTCGACACAGCATAGCAAGTAGCAGGTACTCAATAAACATTTGATAAAGAAGCAAACACAGGAATGAATCTGTTAAATGCTGAATTCCAAGACCTTATATATCTTACTCATTGTTTTATCCTCCGTATCCAACACTTAGCAGGAACTCGCTAGGTATTTCATGCACGGATAGATGAGCATGGTTTTGGGCGGATCAGAAACTTACAAAAATGCCTTCTTTCCTGCCTTGTCATCTGAGGGCACTTAACTCAGTTCCTTAAATATGTTCAGTACCTTTGTGATTGGTCACAGCAGGAGACGTGAGGCATCTGCCCATTCACCTTGATAACCAGGGAGAAATTGCTGATGGCAAAAAGGAAAACACACTTGTAAACTGTAATGTGAACAGATTGCCTCATTACTCTGATGTTTCATGGCGCTAAATGTCTTTCTCCAAATGTGGCTCCTGGTTGTCATCCGGATTAAGGGGGTAAAGATGAAGGAGGAAGCACTTTCCTATGGGGTAACTATTACACGTGGTGGGGTTCACCTGGACGTGCTTTCCTCGTCTTGCTCATGGATTGTTCTCCAGGATGCTCTCATCCATAGCAACGGGGAATCTTGGAAGTTCAACGGCAGGAAAAGTCAGCATCTCTATCCTCTTGGAGTTCCTGGAGTGGTTACAAGGTGTAGGAGAAAGAATCCTGGTGATAATCTACCTGCAGTTCCTTCCTTTCTCAATCCAGCTGACCTTGTACTGTGTAGAATCACAGAACTCAATCTGCCCATCATGTGAGTTGAGTAGGGAGTTATTGCATTTTCCAGTAATCCATGGAAGTAATAGACAACCATGCAGGCATTGGGAGAGAGTCTTCCCAGCATCTGCTTCTCTTTGCATTGGCAGTTGGTATCCAGGTGAATATTACAACCATAGTACTGCCCCACAGTGCTCAGTGGAGAATCCCCTTACTGGAGACCAAAATCAAGCAGCAGCTTCCACTGTGCCTCGTTCACTATTAACACCTGCTCCTCTCTCCAGAGGAACTGACTCACACTATTAAGGCCTTGCTCAGTGCACAAGTGGAACCAAACTATGTATGACAGATTCCATGGTTTGGGAGAACAGTAAATAAAGCACTAAGAACACCTAGAGCCATTTGATAAGGGAGGGGACATGATGGGTTTCTCTTTCTGCAGTAGCATGACTGTGAAAAAAACGAGCCTTCATCAAGACTGTTTTGAAAATCAGGCTATTGTCATTTTAAAGATGTGCTAGTGGTGTAATATTTTACAAAGCAGAGTTTGTTCTGTAATGTGAATCATCATTCCACATTATCTCCTTTAGAAATGTGTACTTCCATCTATTCAGTAGGATTTTTAAAAAAATGTTTGATATAGGGAATTCTGGAAAGGTGGCATTCTGAAGATGTGTCCTTCATATCTGTCCGTCTCAACTTATATGAGCCATGCAGCAGTTGGCCTTGACAAGTTAGCACTGGAGGTATAATTAAGGTGCAATTAACATGGAGGTATAATTAAGATCACCTTTCCTGGGATGTCTGGGTAAGAGAGAAAGCTCAGGACTTTATTCCCTGTGGGCCAGACTCGTTCCAGGAAATCCAGAGAAGCCAGGGGCAAAATAAAATTTAAAAGGCTGGAGGTCGGTCTGGGAGAGATGAAAAGAACTCCGTAAAGAAGCAGTCCAAGGGTGATGTTTGGTGGGTCTTATGGAACTTTCTGGACCCTCAGTAACTGCCAGGGAGTTCAGTGGAAAGGACGAGATCCTTCAAATCTTTGCTTCTGGGAGACATAATCCTTGCAACTCAGGGATCTAGATGCAGATAGGCTTCCTCCAGAAGAATGAACAGAAGATGGACTGTTGCTATGAGGCGCTTCATTGGCCTCTGGGAACTGCTGCATGTTCCACTATTTCTAAGTTTCCTACCACCCAGCGCAACTCTTACTTGATTGCTGGAGGCTGTGGAGAGTGTGGCAGGATTACCAGCCAAAGAAAATAGTAGTGCAGACAAACAAGAGGATTCAACAGAACCCCAAGGACAGATGTCTCCAAGGGAAATTGAGCTCCAGAAATGCAAGATGACCAGTGGTAATAGTAATAGTACTTAGGAAGGTTTTTATTTATTTTTATGCATAAAAATGTTGTTGGAGTTTTAAAATTAATTTTTACTTAAAAAATGTAAACTTTCACCTGAAAGAGAACAAAATTGGTATTAATTGAAAGAGTGACTTGGAGGATGAATGGGAAGACATATTTTAAAGCATAGAGCAAAGTATGAAATATTAATATAATGAAGATGCTAAAAGACCCATAGAAAGGTTTGAGACCTTAATATAGGCATTTAAGAAGGTCCATTAAAAAACAGAAAGAGGAGAGGCAGTTATTTTAAAAATGTGATAAAAGAAAATGACCTTACTTTGAATAAAATCGAGTCTGTAAATTGAAGGTCCTCATAGAGCTCTGAGTAGGATTAATTTTTTTAAAAAGGATATATTTGGGCATATGTTTTTTAAGCTCCTAGACTTTCATAGTTTCATCAAGAGCTTCCAAAAGCAAGATGTTCCTGTCAGGGAAAGAAAGAATCACCCTGATATCAGACTTCTTGTCTGTGACTCCAGAAATGACAATACAGTAGACACAACATCAATGGAAATTTGGATTTTTATGTCTAGTGTCAAACTCTATGAGAAGAGATGATTCCTAGTTTGAGACTGCGTGATTTAGTAATGCTGGTTGAGCTATGAACTCAGAAGACTAGTTGACATTCCCACTGAAATTCTTTTGTATTACAGAGAAGCCCGCCCCTCACCTTTTAAAATTGCATTTTCTCCCAAACCTTACCGTTTCTTCCTGGGAAATTCCTCCCCAGGATCACAGAAACTAGAAAGATATGAGAATTCCAGATTTAGGGTGGATCTTTTGTATTATTAGTTCTACCTCTTTATAAAGACCCAGAAACTAAGGAATATCCAGTGAGGCAACCAAAGCTTCATCGGGCAGTGAGTGGGAAAGCCAGGACAGCAGCTGTCTGATTTCTAGTCTAACAGTCCTTCCAGCCAATTTGAGGGGAGGAATCCCTTTAGTGCTATCATTTACTCCATATCCATCCAATGCATTCATTTCTTAAGTAGCTTTGAGTAGGTTTCTTTCCCTTGTAATTAAGGGACTCTGAATTAAAATCCAACTATTTTCAGTTTTAATACCAACATCTACTTATATGCACATGATGACTTAATTGGTGTTTGTCAGCATGCCCTTTTTTTCTGTTTTCAGAACCTCAAATTTTTAAAAAACTTTCTCACTGATGGGCTTAACGACTTTGCAGACCCAGTAAGCAGCAAATCAGACTCACATTATTATTTCCACATGAACTAGTTTCCTGTTTCTGTCACTGGTATCACATGATTCCAAACATGCCAATTGCTTTTCATACACCAGCATTCTCTTTGAGGCCCTCTTCCTCCAAAGCAATCTTTCTCTGCTGCTTGGCAGCGCTCGTGGTTTTTAACAACTTGACCTAGCGTTCAAGTCCCTGTCAAATCTCATCTGTTGATTGTCAGCCACCTAATTTTGTAGATCCCTATCTGTGATCATACTAGACATCCCATCTAAAGTGGCTTCCCTGACCTATAAAAATCCTCTCCCATATTGCATGTAGTTAAAGAAACTGCTTAAAATCAAAGACACTGGATTGCTTGTGTGTTAGTTCCACTAATACAAGCTGTGGGTTCTTGAAGCTTTAATTTTCTTACCTATTTTTAATTTTTCTTATCTTTCCTTTCTTCTAGGCCAACCTTATTAATTTAATTTATATAAGTAAAAATAAGGCACAGAGAATGTGAAGGACTTAATTAGCATCACCTCACTCCCAGATAGGACTGAGGAAAATCAAATGAATATTAGATGCTACATCCTCGGGTAGACCGTTTCTCTGGAGACCCCCAACCTGTTGTTTCCTGAACCCTCAGCATAATCAGCTTCGAGCACCAGCCGGTGCCATGCAGACGGGTAACTCTGTTTGGGCAGACTTTGATCTATACAGTTTGTTTTAGTGTTTAGGATAACAGCAGCTGTTGGAATGTCCGAAAATTTCATTCCCGAGTGGTCCGCCCTTTTCACTGGTGATGAAAAACAGACTCGTGGTATCTTGGGAGATACCTACCTATAGCTGTAGGAACAATGCAATCTAGAGATGTCTTTGTGAGAATGGGTTAGTTACATTGAAATCGCAGTGGAGAGAGGGAGTCTTAACCATACCTGGGTTAGAGGGAGGCCTTTCCAGCAATAGTAGGCATCTCAGTATGTATCATGACCCCTCCGCCCCACGCTTGTCCTGTGTTATTTTTTCCATCTCCAAGTTCTCGGTGTAACCTGCCATTTTCATCACCAGTGCATTGTTCCCGATACATCTTAAACTTGGTGGAGTTTGGGGTATTTTGAAAATTGCTGGTAAGAACTTGTCAGTCCTCCTGAAATTCATGACTCCATTGCTGGATTAGAAGACACTTTTCCAAAGAGAAGTGGTCCCTTATTAACCCCTCCGAAAATGCATTGTGCCATGTAGGGCCATGACAATGCAATCCCAATCCCAGGAGGCTGAGGATTTCACGGGAATTACGAGCCTATGTAATCTGCTCTTACCCATGACCCATCAGACAAATTTGATCACCTCGCATCTGAACTCCACAACCAGATGACAGCTGGGTTGAGAGGCAATGATGAAAATGCCAGGCTGCACTAAAAACTCACTGTTGCTCCTGCAGACTTGCTGGCCTGGGCATTTTACTGATGTGCCATGGCTGGCTCTCCCTTTCCTCCTTTAGGACACACTCCATTTCACTCTGACGTACTGACTTTCTCCTTCCAGCTCTGCTCTTCCTCTGTCTGTGCCCTGTGCACCAATTCCTTTGCCTCCTACTTGTTGGCTTTTTCATCTCTAGTCTTTCTGCCTTCCTGCCTGAGTTCACTTGATTTTTAATGGATTTTCTCCTCTGATTCTCTTCTCTCTCCTCCCACTCCCAATGTTCTTCCACAATCCCCAACTATAAATAACCCACGGCATCCAACCTTTTGCTCATGGAGAAGTGAATAATTAAAACTCCAAAGGAAGACATGTGGATTAAATCAGGCACTTAGTTTCTTCAAAACACAGAGAGCATTTTATGCTGTCCTGTGCAAAGGGATGAGTCACAGCCAATTACTTCAAGAGGGAAGAAACGGGTTTGGTTTCATCAGCAGAGTATGAGAAAATGGAGTATGCTAATCGTTGTCAGATATTGGACAGAAATGGCGCTTCTCTCAATTCAACAGTGATAGCGTTCCCAACTGTAAGGAGTGTGAGAATGGCAAGTGTACTGACTGGGCATTTCTATTAAATGTTTCTCAGCAATGTTTCTTTTTTTCTTTTCTTTCTTTTTTTTTTTAATGCAGGGAGAGGCGGGAGAAGTGTTCTATTTATTTTATTTAGTTGTTCATCCACACACTTTGGCCCTGTGTTGTGAACCCAGGTCCTTGAGATGTGTGTAGGCCGTGCCAGGCAGAAGCAGCAGTTAGCTGCCAAGCTCCCAGGGCGTCCCTGCATTGTTTCTCTGTGATCAGAAACTCAGATTCTGAGCTCTTGCCTGTTCAGTGCCCTGCGATGGCAGTTCACCTGTTAGAAATAATCTGCTTGATGAGGCGGGGAGTTGAGCTCCTGTGGAAACCATGTAGAGTGCACGATTTGGGACACTTTTTAACAGTGAGTTCTCAGAAAGCAGTCACATGCTTTGTATTGATGTCTCAGGAAGGGGTCGTTCACAAAGGAGACTGGCGGTCCCCAACTAAAGGGCTTTCGCTGGCTTCTCTTATTTCCTAAGTTCTTCACAGATGTTCTGAAGACTGGCTGGTGTCCCTGCAGAGGGGTCTGTTTCGTGGTGTTTCCTCACCGGGTGGCACCCTGCTCGTGCGGTAGCAGGGTTGACAGACGTCAGGATCCGTCCTAGCCTGCTCTGCTGCCTGCTGGTCTGTGTGTGTGGACTTTCTGGAGGAAACTGAAGTGGCTGGTCAACTTGGATCAAGTCTGCAGAACCTTTACGGGGGCAGCAGAGCCTCAACGGAAACTCGAGGGGAGGGAATCAGTGAGAGACTCTTAAGAAGAGGCCTGGGTCCTGGTTTTAGAAATTTTCAAAAAGCAAAGAGAATATGAGTAACTTTATAGAACTTTACAGACATATTGTAGGCCCACTCAACCAATGAAGCCACAAGTTGGAACTCATGAAAGGGAGACAGAGAGTGAGAGACTATATTACATTATAAAACCTACTGAGAGGAAATTACTCAGTGAGGCAGTTTAAACACTTACTGGCAGCATGTCGCACTTTATTTTGTCTTCACTGAGTCATTCATGCTGTTGCTTGGGACTGGGATCCCAGGGGCATCTGGCCTCCATTCTTGGGAGGTGGTTGACCTAAGGGCCGCTCCACCAGGGTGCGCCAGAATGCCCTTCCACTGAAAGCCCTTCTTCTCTTTTAACATTGATGAACTGGTTTTCCCTACAAATGACAGTTTCATTATAGAAAAAAGTTTTTCATCTGTTTCTCCGGCATATGTACCACTCTCAGACAGTGCAGGTCCTTTGGGAGGAGAGGGTGTAAATTAAGACAATTACTTGCTTAAAGTTATTCAGACCTTGGAGATGACTTACGGGCCCAGGACACAGGACTCCCTCAAAGAAATAAACACATCTTTGAAAGAATTTAATTTCCTCTCCCTACACTTTGCTTCTAAAGAAGGGAAAAGGCTTTGGATAACAGTGATATTTGTTTGAAGAAAGACTAAAGATGAAGACTGCTTCTCAAACTTTGATTCGTGTGCTGTTTGATCTGTTTTGGGGGCTGGGAGTGGCTGCCAGGTTTTGGGATAGAGGCTTCTGCTGGTCTAGGAACCACATTTTGAGAAGCAAGAAGCTTGTATTTCCAGCCGTCAACCCTTGCACTTGAAGCTTGGAGTGTTCTCTCTGTAGGGCGGTACTATGCACAGGAAAAGCACACGGCTCCCCGTCCTGATGCTTGCATTGGCGTTCAGTTGAATCTCTACAGCATTAAGTCTTTCAATCCAGAAAGTGGACATGCGTGTCTCCATTTATTTAGCGCTTCGATTTTTCTCATTTATATTTTGTAATTTTCAGCATACAAATCTTGGGCCATCCTACAAGCTTTAGACCTAAATTTGGAAGGCATCTAGCTTTAGGGCTTTTTGCCACCACTGTACATAGTACTTCTACAAAATAGTAACTTTCCGTTCCCTGGCTCGTGTAGATATGCTACTGATTTTGTGTATTGTCTTGATATCATGCAGCTTTGTGAAGTGGAAGTTTTGATGTAGATTTGGGGGATTTTCTAGAGAGAGATTCATTTTGTCAGTTATTTTTTTCCTTCTAACCTGTGTACCTGGAATTTTTTTTCTTATGTTTCTGCTCTAGCGAAGATCTCTGCAATGATGTTGAATAGGAGCACATTACCACTGTTTTTTTTTTTTTTTTTTTTAAGTTAGGATTATTTTCAGCGGCAATTAAAGCAAGTTAGGGTCATGTCTAAAATTTAGGGTTCATTACATATTAACATATCTGCCTCATTCTGTTTTGTAAGAAGAGGATCTTTTCTGCGGGCTACAAACTTTTGTAGAGCTCGTCTTCTATCCAAGTGTTTTGTTTCTGCTTCTGTCCCACTTCAGGGGTGCTGGAGTTCCCCCGGATGCTCCCTGGCACAGACAGATCTGCGGGTGATGGCTGGGCCTTCAGCTTCCCACTCTCCATGCCATGTCACTCCTGCTGGCAACACAAGCACACCTTCTGCTTAGGTCACCCACACTCGAATAGGTCCACCTAACAGCATTTCTCTGAGATGATCCTTTGCTTTTTCAAAAGGATTCTGAGCATGAAATGAAAACATTAAGTTTCCTGTGCCCTTTTAAGAAGGCCCTGAACTTGGGTAATATTTCTCAATCTACTTAGTGTCAAAGAGCAAAGGACACAGCTTCCTTGAAAACTTTAGCACCACTCAGCATTGGTGAGTGAAAGAGAACAGTTGTGTGTGGACAGCACCCCCTTTTTCACAAGGCATAGTGGTTGATGATTTCTCAACATTTTATATTCCCCAGCAGCATTTTGTGCCTGAGACAGCCTGAGCACCTGTAAGGGCATTCAGTTGACCTACAGAGGCCTCACCAGTGTTAAACTGCCAACTCCCAATGCTTTGCTCTTCAGTCTGATTCCCGTAGCAGCCACCAAAATGTTTCTTTTCCATTAGATGCACATGTACTGTCTCTGGGGGTGCTGCCTGTTTCTTAGAGGTCGAGTTCATCTTCTGCCGCCCTTTGTCAAGTATACCTTATTAAATCTTAGGGGAGAAAACCATACTGCTTATATGCAAAAAAATAAAATCCTCTGCTCTGAGAAGTAAATGTAACACATGCACACCAGTATAGGAATAGTGATAAACCATTTACTAAGCCTCTGCTTCCCTCTACAGTAGTCAGCTACTGATTGATCAGTGCTAGAGAGAAGAAAGAGAAGCCCAAAGAGAAGGGGCATTTGGATTCAGTTTTTTGACTTGGGGGGCTTTACCTTCCAAGGAAGCATGTGAGCCTGTATTGTAGTGGTCCCAGCTCTTCTACAGCTATGCTGATCCGAGGAAGAAGATAGCATTGTTGTCACACATTTTTTTTATGTGCACATTTATTCTAGGAAAGGTCTTATATTTGGTAAACTATGTTTACTGGAAAAGAATAAATTTGCATGAAATTGGTGTTATTCTGACAACCCTGAAAATATGGAAATAATGACCGTGTTGCCCGTCTTTGTGATACCTCTTTTTTAGACTGGCACAAATGAGAAGACGTGGTCATCTGATTCTGGGCAATCTGTCATCAAGACCTGCTCGCCCTCACACATGAGTCTCTGTCGGCTGGTCTGGCTCTGTCTTTATGGCCAGCACCCTTGTTGAAACAAGTGTCGTGGCTCCTTTGGTCTACAGACTGGTCTTCTTTCTGCCCCTCTGAGAGGTTCTCTGGGCTGCAGTCAGAGTGATCTTTTTCAAAATGCAAATCTGACGATGCCATCCCCTCCCACCTTAAACCTTTCAGGGCCTTCCCATTGCTCTTAAGATAAAGACTAGAATCCTTGACATGGCTCTTAAGGCCCTGCTTTCTCTGGCCGCTGTGTGGATCAGCAAACTCAGTGCTCACCACTTAACATCACTCTCACTCTCCAGCCGCATTGGCCTTTTGTCAGCAGCTCAACTTCACCCTGCTCTTCTAGCACTTATCTCAATTGCGAGGGATAATATTTGTGCACCTGCTGGACTTATACCTACAAACTCTGGAAGAGGAGGAGCAGGCCCTCTTTGCTGCCTTGTTCCTGTCTACATCACCTGAGTTTGGAACACGGCGGAGACTCGCTGAGATTACGTTTAATGAATGAGTGGATGCGTTATAGTGCTTGACCTCAGTAGCCCATGAACTTCCTCAAGGGCAGCCTGAGCCTATGGCTTGTTCACGAGTCTGGTGTTCGGCCTCAATGCGGACAAGCCCAGTGCCTGGCATAGTGGAAGTGCCGGTCAACTCGTAAGCCAGCCTTGACTCTTTAGAGCATTGAGACTCATGTGTGCTCAGGCCACCAGCGTTAGCACTGCTTGGGAACTTGTGAGAAATCCAGATTTCAAGACCCACTCAGATTCCCCATTTCCCCTGCCTCCCCCACCAGTACCCAGCATTTTACTGTTTAAGTAGCCTGTATACAGAAAATGAGCAAAGTGTTCTAAAGTGTACAAGGTCATGTCTTGCCACTTTTCATATCAAACATAGAATCTTTCCACCACTTGAGAGTTCCCTTCTTCCTCTTTCCCATCAGTGCGCTCTCAAAGGGTAACTGCTGCCTTTACTTCTATCCCAGTTAGTTTATTAGCTTTTCATGTTCTTGAACTTACAAAGTACCGCTACTTTTTTACTTAATGTTTTTAGAATCTACATTTTCGCAACATACTTAGGCAAGTTCAAGTGTGAGAAGTGTTGCTATAGAGTTCATTCCCATCCTGACCACACAGGATGCCTGGGTGCCACTCCCAGACAGTCTGACTTAACTGGCCTCAGGTGGGTTATAGGCAGCAGGATTTCTCAAAATTCCTCAGGGGATTCTGATATGCAGCCGAAAGACAAAACCACTGCTCTGTGCTTCCTTAAGTCCTAATTGCTCAGCTTCTCTCGAATTCATGCTCACTCCTTCTGAGAATGCAGCAGATTTAACAGTGCAACTTTTGCCTGCTTTCTCAGTGTATTCCTTTTCTCATCTCTCCCCTTCCCGAGAACCTAGAGAAGACATACACTATCATCAGCCCACGGGAGCAGTGGGGTGCTGGAGCTGGCTCGTACTGACTTGTGAAGGCAGATTCTGTGCTTCTTTCCCAATTATGCATTCAATGACAACACATTGGCAGCTTGGAATGGGCTGTGGTGGGAGTATTTACACCACAGAAATCGACAAACACCACCAATCAGGTTCTGTTTCCTCCCTTCTCCTTCTGGAGAGCTGGTTTGCCCTCACACACTCCCCATAGGGAAACACAGCTAATAGATGAAAGCGGTTTTAAAGTGGTTGTTCCCGCCATCCTGTCAAGCTTCCCCATGTCACAACTTACCATTTGATAAATAATGATATGATATGTTTAAGTAATATTGACAGTGTGTCCACTTTTGGAGGGAATAAGAGATAGGCGTGATTTCATGGTTCTTCTAGCTAGCTTGGTTGGAAGTCTCTAGAAACATGTTTCTCATTGTCACTGTGGTCTGGTTGTGCTTAGGCCATTATTCCGATGCTCTAATGAGTACAAGGCCCTGGCAGCAGAAGTCAGCATCCTGACTGCATCTCACCGTAGGTGTTCTTTTGGAGTAGATGGCCTTGTGACTTGGCTTCTATTCATCACCGACCGCCATTGATTACAGAGTAACTTGAGATATTTGTAGACCTTTAGTGTGTAACTCTGTAGGGCAGCACTGATGCAGGACTTATGCTTCTTACAGCTTAAAAACAAGAGTTTGGAGTGAAATAGATCCTTGAACGGTGCCTCTTCTACATCTAGGTGGGCACCCAGGAACAAGCTCTATTATATGGAAATTTTATGTTCCTCATCTGTAAAATAAGTCTAAGAAATACATTGGGGAATTATCTTTGGGGGATTAATTAAGATAAAGTAGACTTTATTAAGATAAAGCTAAGCTCCAAACGTGATAGAGTAAAACTTTACTTAATATCCTAAGTTTAGTCCCCCAGGACCCTACCCTCAGACAAGGATTTGGGTACAAGTAGTTTGGAAGGTGGTCCCAGGAAATACTGGAGTGGGGTGGGGAAGAAACACTGGAAAGGGGGAAGGAAGCCAGTAGAGGATGCGCTATCAAGCAAATTCGAACTGGGAGCAGTTGGAATGTAATCCTCCTGGGGAACACTGAGAAACAATGCACAGATGTACCTGAGGGTTGTCCCATTATAGGATAGAGGAAGGCGAGACCTTAGTCCACCAAGTCCTCTCAGTCACTGGTTCTGACAACCTGCCCTGTCCGTGAGAAGAGCAGGATTCAGGGACCAGGGAAAAGCCCCAGTCACAGGGATGTAAGAGGTCGCAGCTAGAAGCTGGATGGACTTGCCTGAACGTAGCTCAGAGTCACTGCGGCAGGGGCAGCAGCTGACCTCTATGGGAGCTCAATAAACACTCAGCAGTCGTGGCTCTGTAGGAGAGTTGCTCCTCTCAGAAGGTGGTTTACTAATCAACTACTGCGACAGGGGCAGGGTCATAGAATGAAAAGAGCATCACTTCAGTTCCAGCTGGACTATTCCCAAGTGTCTCAGGGCATATTGCTTTTTGTATGCACAAATATTACTGCTCTTGATAGATTAAGACTCT
This sequence comes from Solenodon paradoxus, assembly GCA_004363575.1. NCBI lineage: Eukaryota > Metazoa > Chordata > Mammalia > Eulipotyphla > Solenodontidae > Solenodon > Solenodon paradoxus. The sequence goes on along the minus strand of RJWH01000478.1, from coordinate 151,408 downwards.
CACTTTTCTGCAGTTTGGCTTTTCATCCTATGATAGTAGGGAATAATGCTGTGGCCATTTAGCTCTAACAATAGCTCTAAAATGCTGGAGCATGGATTTAGTCAAAGGCATCATGAATCCATGGAAAATCCACAGGGTGAGAATCTAGGAGATTTTTATGGAACTGGGCTCAGTCTTCACCATTTGTGTGACTTGTGAAGACAATGCAGACAGAATATTTCTAGATAGTTTCTTGTTATATATAGTCATCCACTATTTCAGATTCTGTGTCAGATTTATAAAATAGTTCCTTAGGGGCCAGTTCAAAGTTTAATGAATATTACACACATATCCATATATACATATATAACAAACATATGTATGAATGACAGTGTTGTTCTTTTTTCTATCAACCTGAATGTATTATACATAAACGTAAAACCTCCAACAGATAGATAATTACACAAGCAGATACCAATATTGTGCCACCGTGATTCCAGCAATGAAGTACATAAAGAAAGTGGAAGTTATAATCTTCCATTGGCCATAAACTCTAATCATAAAAAGAGGACAAGAAGTTGTTTATAGCAATTCAATATATAATTCAAATGTAATAACTGTATTTGAGAACCCAATTACCCCTTTGATAATGACTTCAGTTTCTAGATCTAGCACTTCATTTTGCACATTGAAGGGCCTGCATATGTTTGTATGCAGTGTGTGAAAGGTGTGCAGAGAATAACTGCAGATTAATTGGACCCGTATGAATTTTGCTATTTTCATTAACTTATCTGACAATTTATTTGAGGCTCTGTAGGGTTTTTGTTTTGTTTTGACTAAATGACATTATATATATAAGACTTCACTCTTTTTTTAGCATGGCTTATGTGGTAAAGTGATATGAGTGGATGGCATGTTACAGTAAGAGAATCTGTAATGCAGGTTGCATTGGTAGATGAAACTAGAGTTGAGAAGTTTCCAGAGCATTCAAGCGTTCAAAATCATACAGCGGTATGTTAAAGAAACATTTAGAGGAGACACCTGCAACTAAATAGCATAGCTGTTGGATCTCTCTCTCTCTCTGTGTCTCTCTTTCATAGTAGGTCATGGGGGAGGGTCTTTCTTTCATGTGATTTTACTGATTTTCAGCACTCACTGTTCTCGTTACAGGTCCTAGATGAGGTGTGAGATCGTCTCTTGTGCTGCTTTTCACAGCCCTGAAAGGAGAAGGTGTCATGATGGTTAATTATGACATTTATTAGAGAAATAAGAAGACTACTTCTTCCCTGAACTGATCATTAGCTCATGCGGTAAAGATTTCTTTACCACAAGCACTTGGTCTACTTACCAAACAATTTAAGTGCAACTTTGACATTTTTCATTCATTCTCTACTGCTGTCAGGTTCTTGTAGGTCATAGGAGCCTGGTCATTGTGCCCCGCTCCCTGTATCCCTTCACTTTATCCCTGGCCCTTTTTTGAGGTAACTGATCTACAAAACAATATGTTTAGATGTGCAAATTTACTGTTCATCATAGCTATGATGCCGTACCATGTCCACCACCAAATTACCAATAATCCTTCACCCCGCTACCATGTGTTCCCTTCCCCTAATCCCTTTTGCAGTAGTAACCTCACTTCTATTGCCAGTGCCCAAGGGTTGTTATTTTTTGTTTTGTCTATTCTTGCATTTTATTTCTTTATATTCCATATATGAATGAGACAAGTAGTATCTTGTCTTTGTCTTTCCAACTTATTTCACTTAACATAATCCCTTCTAGTTCCATTTGTATTGTTGAAAATATCAAGACTTCCATCTTTTTTAGAACTGTGATAATTCCTTATGTGTTGCGTATGCCACATCCTCTTTATCCATTCATCTGTTGCTAGGCATTTAGATTGCTTCTAATTCTTGACTATGGTAAATAATGCAGCAATAAACTTGGGGTGCATATGTCTCTGTGAATTAGTGTTTCAGTGTTTTTCTGATAAATACCACAGAAAGGGGCAAATACCCCTTTCATTCCTGGATAGCTGAATGTCTATGCTGGACAAAATTAGTTCATGTTTGACTGACATCTTTACCAAGTCTATTAGGAAAAGGATTGAAGCAAGTTTCACCCAACATGGGTCCATAAGAGTGATACTGCTTTTCTTTTATCATCTGTTTAATTTTTAGTGTTAGATGTTTATTCCTTTCAGATATTTAGAAGCCAATTGCCAGATCCTTTACCAGCCATTACACTTTTCTTTGGCTCTACCTCTGAATTTCCTTAATCACTTGGATGACCCCACCCCCAACACCCAGTCTCCTCTTACTTACTTTCCGTCTTGGGTCACGCGCAGCCTGATGTTAGACATAATTTTCCGGATTTCATTCTAGGAGACTATTTCATGGGAATACTTTTCTCCTGATTTTTCTTTTCTTCCCTTTCCTACTTTTCCTCCTGCATTCTTCTTTCAAAACAAAAACAAGCAAGCAAACAAAAACCCCACTTCCTTCTCTTAGAGTCTCAGATCCAGAATTTCCACACACTTGTTGAGCTCTTGAAAGAAAAATGGTTTAGGTGAATTTTATCAAAGTTTCTGTTATTGTTGTGTTTTCAGTTGCTTGTTTTTATAGAAACATTTTTTTCAACAGAAAAGGTAAACTCTAATATTAAAACCACCACCACCAAACCCTGTAAAAGCAAATCTTCTTCCCTCCCTGAACCCTTGGCTCTTCTTCTCCAGGTGCTTCTGTTCAGGTGACTTGAACACACTGAGCCTTATTAAAGGAGAAAAAATTAAGTCTGTTTACCTCCTAGTGTTTTTAATTGTCCATCATGTTTATTTTCCAAATCTGCCATTTTTCAAGTTTAGCCATCTGTGGCCTGGAGACACCGTGTCTCACACACAGCACATGGGACACACTGATAGAAGTAGGCTCCCTGTAAGGATTCCGGGCTGCTCATCTTCGTGGAGAGTGTGGCTACACCATTTGGTTCAGTGTTTTTTCCTGGAAAATCGTGTTGATGTCAGTATCTCTGACATCCTGGCATGTCTCCTTGTCTCCTCCCACATGAAAATGAAAAAGAATCCAGGGGAAAGTGCCTGTATAGCTTCATTCTTCCTCGCTCTCCGTTCTCAGGGATAGTCTTGTCCACTCAGCGACCTGGAAGTTCTTCTCCAGTCCTTCCTCGTTATGAGTCAGATCTGCTCCCCAGTAAGGTCTTGGTTTTGAAATGCTGGACAAATTACAACTGGTTGGATATTTAGTGGATAAACTTCAGAATTCCAAGGAGTAACTGCATATTTTAAACTTTAAAGCTGTTGTTTTTAATAGAGATATTTGTGACCCTTGGAGTTCTCCAAGGATTGAAGGTTATAGAAGAGGTAGAGGAGGGAGAGGGAGGAGAATCTCCCTTTTTTAAAAGAGACTGATTGTGATGGCTGCCTCTTTCACCTAAAAGAATGTCTTAAGGGTTTGTATATCTACATTCACAGATACACTTCACCGTTTGCCACAGCTGCGTAGTATGACGAAGTGATCTCGTTTGACTGTCCCTTATCAGTGGGCATCTCAGTTCACTCATTCATTCATTTCAGCAGCTTCCATCCAGGCTGTCATGATTATGCTTACTTGTATGTCTGGTATGTATTTGTTAGATAAATTCGATGCACACTAAAGATAAATGGTAGGTGCTTGTGTCCATAAACAGAAGCACTAAGAACTTGCAGGTCTGCACTCTAATTTCCTCACTTCACCAAGTGCCTTAGGATTCCCTCCGGTACAGAGCCACCTCATTCTTTCCTGGGTCACCTGGCATTTTTCCCTACATAGGTATAGGGGACGGGGTGTGCATTTCTGCAGTGAGGAGCTTCAGGATCTGAAGCAGCATGAGTAGAATTCACCAGCTGTGAGAACTATGCTGAAGAGGTTGGAGGCAGAAGCACCCAGGGTTGTCAGCTCAGAAGTCTAGGGTAGTAGCAAAAGGAGACCCCATCATAACTGAACCCGACCTCTCAGTCTCAAACTGGAGGGCCTGGATGCTCAGTCGCATGCTGGGGTCATTGCTCCAGTGAGGGCAGAGTCTCCTAACACTCTGCCTCGGTTTTTTCTTCTACACCATAGAATCCTCTGCTTCCTCCCCTGGGGTTCCTGCAGGCTGAGTGTCCTGCTGTTTATAATTCTCCTGATGATCTTGACTCAGTGTTCTGGACTCGTAGATTCAGAGTTGAAAGAGACATTTCAACATCATCTCATTCACCCTTTGAACCTGATTAAAATTTGATAGGCAGTTTTGTCTTGCAGGAGAGATTTTGCTAACTTCCTTGAGGTCCCAATCTCAATTTGAGGATGTTTTCAAAACCATTGCTAAAAATGAATAGCATTACTTTGGGGGGAAATAATGGTCTTCTGTCTTTCTGTCTATTTGTTTCTCTTGCCTCCTTTTGAACAGTTGAGGTGACAGGGCAAACAAAGGATAGATAGGCCTGGCCTGGCCATGGGGGACATGAGGGAGGGCGGAGCATGAGCAGTCGTAACCTGAAGGATCACATCTGAGTTTAGTCTTTCTCATCAGAGGCAGGAAAGAGAATATGCTGCTTGGTGTCATGTCTTTGCTGAATCTGCTTCCAGATGAACAGGTCATCTGTCAGAATCATGAACTGAGAGTGCATGGTGAGAAGTTGGAAGTCAGACTATATGTGGATGTGTGTGTTAGATGTGTGTGAATGCACACACACTGCATATATTTGTACATACAGTGCATTTTCTGTTTACATGTGTACATATATGTATGCACATCATGCGTGTGCATGTATATATGTGTATAAAAGTGGGCCCGTTTGCACACAGCTGCACACAATGGGTTTTACAATGCAGAACTGTGAAGGGAAGCAGAAAATAAGAACTCTCTTCAACCTCTTCCAGTGTGAAAAAACTATATTAAGATCTAGAACAGGAAGTTCTGACAAGAGCAAGATTGTTTTTCTTCCTAAAGTGAAAGATCTCCCATAGGACAGACTTGGGATTCTCTCCAAGTACCTCTTTCTACCGCAAACAGGACCCCCTGTCTGTTCCATGGAGGCATCTTCACTAACTGACTGCCATTGTGACTCAAAGCCACTCTTCTGACCGTGTAGTTTGGGAGGCATGTTTCAAATAGGATAAAGAGCCCGAGGATGCATATTTGATGTCTTGGCTCCTTGCTAATCCGTACTGAAATCTTCTGGTAAAAGAATCAATGTTATGCTCAGTGAACCAATTTCTTTTGACAAGACAAGTTCTTTTGACATCTCTACTTTTCCCAGGTAATTGTTAAATGGGTATACAGATTAAATTGACCTTAGAGATAAGCAGTCACACTCCTTTACCCACTGTTATAACTATTCAAAACAATCCTTGCAGATTTCTTTGGAATACATTTCCATGTGAGAAGTAGTTCTGTATAGTGGATTGAAAGCTTTGACTCTGATTTAAATTGCCTGGGTCTGAATCCCAGCCCTGTCACTTGCTGGCTGAAAGATATTGGGAAAATTACTTAAAACTTTTTGATCTTCAGTTTCTTGTCTGGCAGTTAGGATGATAATATTCTCTACTACTTAGGGTTGCACTGAAGGAAAAATAAATCTATATATCATACTTATAAAATTATATATAAAGCATTTAGAATAGTGTCTGACCCATATTAAGCATGACATAAATGTCAGACATTGTCATCATTACTTATTTCTATTATTATTTCATTGGTTAGGAAAATGAACTTTCCCCAAACTGCATTTAGATGGACTCTACAGAGAAGAAGAAAAATAATAGTATTCATAGAACAGAGTCTCGGCAGAACTTTGAAACTGCAGAAATCCTTTCAAGGTCATCTACAAGTCTTCTTGAACACATCTGAGAATCTCCAGCCTATCTTTTCTTCACATAAACTCAGGTTTCGGTTGCTTTTAAAGTGGCTATGATACCACAAATCAATCTTATGAAATGACTTGCCCAAGTCTCTAGAGGCAGTGAGAGTTTGTGCTACATTACTCTCTGCAGTGACAACCAGCTAGAGTTTGGGAGTGAAGAGATGAGTTAGGAAGCAGGTATATACATGATGGGGTAGAAGGCGGGGCTTAACCTGAAGTGTAGAGAGAGATTTGTTATGTTCTGATTTTCTTCCTAAAAAGTATATAGGAACCTGAAAATTCAGGGAAAGATGAAAACACATGCTCTGTCACAGGCTTGCTTTGAAACCTGTCATCTCAAAAAAGTGGATCTGGATGAGTCCATTGGGAACATCTGGTCCAACTTTTCCATTTATAGAGGAGAAGAGAACTCTAGAAACATGATTGACCCATCCTGGTAACTGGGGTTGGAGGGACAAAGGAGAGGAGAACCCAAATCACCTCTGGCCCACTCCAGAAACACCTTCAGAACTTGAAGATATCTGTTCATGGAGTGAGTCCTCTGTGCCATGTGGACCTTCTCCTATTGTCATCAACTTCTAGGTCCTGGTCTGTGCTGTAGGAATGACCTCGTGACTCTTTTACATTGCTGGGGATCCTTCTCAGAGGTGATGGGCAGCCTTTGTTCTATGACCAGCAATCAGTTCATTGTTTCTCTTCTATAATTCCAGCTGGGAAAGCTGGCATTCACTCTTCAGTCATTCTCTCCCTATTTTTAAAGGGGGAACAAAAGATCACTGAGGTTGGCATTTGTTTGAACTCTGTGTACTTAGTTTCTCTTTGAGAAGGAAACTCTGCTTCTGAATGCTATCAGGAGGCATCAGCTGAGCTCGGGGAATTCACCTGGCAGCTCACTAGACCTGGTGAGCTTTTCGGTCTCACTAGACCATATATATACTTGTTAGCAACAGGGAGACCTTTGTTTACCAAGGGAGTGTTGCTGTACATCCTTAGTCTTTTTCAATGACCTGGAAGTTTCTGAGAGAAGAGTGTTTAGGACCCTCTGAGAGGACAGGCATCTTTCTGTCTTTTTTCTCTTTTCTTTGTTTTTCTTCAACTTGGGATAGAAAGATAAGAAGTTTCATTAGTCCCATTTCGGACCGCTGATGTCATGTGCATTTTCTTGTCTGGAGTATATTTGCTTTGCCATCCCTTTCTGACCATTCATCCCACCAACATTCATTCAACAGCTACCAAGTGCCAATGAGACCTAAATGTCAAAGGGACAGGAACCCATCCTGGACCACGAGGAGCCCACTGCCTAGTGACAGAGGGACAAATAAGTGGTTCCATTGAACACTCAGCAAATAGTGTTTCATGTGTGTTTGGTAAATTGAATCAAACCATCAAAGCTGAAATTTGGGGATTACTTAGTAAGGTATTTCTGGTTTCGTTGAGAGAATATTTTCTCTCTTCTAGTCTAAGTGAAAAAATATTTCAACTCTTGTCTGTTGGCCAACTTTTTATTACTATTGCTTTTTGACATCGAGTTCATTCAGAAAGTGAATTAAAGAGCATTTCCTCAGGTTCATCTCATTAAAAAGCTTTGATGTTAAGAGAAAAAAAGAGTATACTTTTTGCTCAACACTCTCTCCCAAGAAGGCTCAACTAGTTTTAACTTTGAATTGTTGTAACATAACATGAGCGCATTTTCTTTTCTATGTAATTTGCAGTTGCGGTCACTTCTAGGCCAAAGGGACAGGAGTGAGAGGGTTTGGGGATTAGACAACTAGAGACATGCTAGAGAGGAGTGGCTGCCAGGAGCTCTGACCTCAGCTCAGGAGGAGGAATGCAAACCACAATCCTCCAGAAGGGAGGAAGCTGGGGGAATACCGGCCTTGCTCACTCTCCTCCTGCTCTTCATTCTCCTGCCAGGGCCCCCCACTGATGGCTCCCAACAAGAAAGCAGAAGGCCAGGGTGCCTCTGGGGTAGCTCATACAGACCAGACTTCCAGGGGAGATAGCTGGGAGTAAAGGTGGAATGTGAATCTAGCAGAGCTAGGAAATATCTAGCATACTAGGTTTTTTGTAAATGAATTCAGATAACCCTCTGGGGCCAAAATAAAGGCATTTGAATATGTAAGGGAACTATTGTTTGCTCATCAAAACTTGATGTAGTGACTGAGACTTTTAGATTCTTTGATCTCTTCAGAAAACAGAGATGCAGTCAGCCTGCTCCATGGTCTGGATGATAAAGATGATTAGAAATGTTCTGCTAGTCCTTCTATTGATACGCAGAATCTAATTTCCTTTCATATGATTTGGATATAGTCTAACTGGTCTTTTTGATGATCAATTTTAGCAGAAGTGGTGTTTTGGGTCTTCCAAGGTTAGGTGTTAAGAAACCTTGCATATTTTGCCTTGGAACTCTCTCTGAACATTGATCCATCATGTGGAAGATCCAGCCACTATGTTGGAGAAGGCACTCCAGCTGACAGGCCGAGATGAGCTCCCACTGTTCCAGCTTTTCTCCACCAAGGTGTCTGCCAGATATGTGAGTGAAACCATCTAGGCCACTCTATGCCATCTTAGTCACTAGATAAACTCCACCGGGTGGCCTCATCTATGCCTTGTGGAACAGAAGAATCACATTTTTTATTCATAGCTTGAGATGGGTCCGAAGGAATTGAGAGATCAAATATTAAATGAAAATAAAGCAAGGGACTGATTGTAACTGTCAGAGCTGGCCATTAGCGTGGATGTTGAAACATGGCAGTTTGGAGGGAGAGATGTTTTATCCTCGACCCCGGACTAAGCACTTGCTAATAAGCACCAGGCACTTTGGATATTGGGGAAATCAAAATTAAAGGGGACATTCAGATTTTGAGAGGCCTTAGTTTAATGGATGAAATAGAAGGAAACATCTACTCATAATTGCTTCTGAGAAGAATCATAATTGAAGTCTGAGCAACTTACTGGGAAGCAGAGAAGAAAGTAGTGCTTTGCTGAGTGACCAGGAGCTTTCTAGGTTTGGAGGGGAGTCTAATCAAAGGGAACAGAGAAGTCATGTATATTTGTATATGCATGGAATTCTGAGAACTTCAAGAGGTTCAGTGCCTTTTTGTTTTTTAAATAGGAAAGTAATAATGGCTTTTCATAGAGGAAAGATTGCAGTGGTGAGAAGGAAGCTGGGAGGGGAGAGTAGGTGGTGACCAAAGTGAAGATCTCTCTAGGGGCCAGGAATATTCTTCAAGGAGCCTTCTCCCCAGGCGAATGCTCCCTTCTGTGCCTTGACTATAACGGGCACATTTGTGGGGTGAGTGAATGAATGACTAAGGAATGAGACCTCATAGATGTTAGAATAGAAATAGGTGAGTGATTGAGAAGATTTTGGAAGTTTAGAATGTGTAGGACAAGGCGGTGTGTAGGTAGGGGCAGCCCTGGATCTGACAGGGAAGGGGACAAAGAGGAGAGAAATAAAGAGAAAACTGTCTTGAGATACCTAGTTTGTGGAATTCTTGATGATGTCATCTACGTGGTCTCTATTCTGTCCCTTCTGATCTTTCTTTAAGGCCTTGTTTTGAGGACTGCAGTGAAGGACTCTAAGTCCCCTTCAGTTTTGTATGTTCCCACCCTTTAATCTCCTAGGTTTGGATCTTGGAAGAGACAACAAAGAAGGGGTAGGAGGCTAATTTTAGAGAGATGGGCTTGCCTGTACTGGAATAATACATGAATGTGGATTTTAAGCGAGGAAACTAAGGCTCAGGCCATTTGCCTAGCGCCAAAAAGAAACCACAGAAATTCAGTTCTTTAGTTCTAAGGAAGCTTGCATTTGAGTACAGCAATGAGAAGTAATTGGTTAAGGAAGAAAAAATCACTGTGAGTCATAATTACTCCACAGAGGTTTTTATTTCTTCTTCTTCTACAAAAGCATATTTACAAATGCCCTGGATCAAAATTGTAGTCCTGAGTCTGGTCCTAACTGCCCTGTGACCTCAGGGCAGTCTGAACATTCCTGCACCTCTTTCCTGTGGCATCTCCCTGAGGTTGCCTGGTCTCCCTCCAAAAGCTTGACTCGTTTTCAAAAACTACGTTGCCTGTGCAGCTGCACTGGACTGGACTCTGAAGTCACCTCTGCAGACGGGGAGGTAAGTCAACTACTGTGTGCAAGTCAACAGTATCAGACGATGTCAGCATTTCAGAGCAATAAGCATTTCTGAAATAATGGGATTATATAGTGTGCTGTTTGGCTGGAAGAGCTCTCCACCCCGCCCTCTCTCTCCCCTCTCTCTCCTCTCTCTATGTCTCTCT